>PVJS01000015.1:28136-258221 GCA_004027185.1 Glis glis
GAAGTTGCGGAGGGCCTCACTAAGTAGAGAGAGAGAGAGAGAGAGAGAGAGAGCTGAGGCTGGCTGCGAACCCGGATCCTCCGGTCTCCAAAGTACTGGGATTACAAGCGTGCGCCACCACGCCCGGGGTTGAAATTCTTTCACCTCCCTTGGCCCTCACTCCCATGTCCTGCCAGAGCCTTCTATTGTATAACCCAACCAGAAACCTCGGGCAAAGGGAGCCAGGACTCACACTTGACAAGGGTTGGCTCCCTTTGGAAGTAGTGCTGGGTGAGGTAGACAGGCAAAGAGGGAATCTCTACTTGCGTGTAGATGTCTCAGTCCCCGCCTGTGTGACGTCTCTGGTCTGAACAGGCTGGGCCTCCTAGACTGAGCTTTGACCTGGCTTACGGTGGGAGAAGAGAGAGATATGCGTCCACAACTCAAGCCATTCACCTAACCCGTGCAAGGGGCTGAGAATACAGAATATTCCTGCCTCACTAGCTCCTAGGATCATGTATATTGTAATATAATGAAATAAACGTATAAAGTCGGCCCTCTGTATCTGTGGGTCCCACGCCCATGATTTCAATCAATCATGGATCAAAAATATTTTAAAAAATGCATCTTGTACAGACTTTCTTGTCACTATCCCTAAACTTTTCTTGTCACTCTACTCTAAACAGTTTAACAACTAATTATATAGCATTTACATTGTATTAGGTATTCTAAATAACCTAGAAGTGACTTAAAGTATTTGGAAGGATGTTTCTGGGTTTTATGCAAATACTAGGCCATTTATATAAGGCACTGGAACATCCAAGGATTAGTGTCCACAGGGGGCCTGGACTGATCCCCTTGGACACTAAAGGAAGACTGTATGCACTAGGGACTCTGAGAGGACAAGGTGGGGAGGAAGCCATTCTAACCAGTGTGAAGTGACACTTCTACCAAGTCATGAAGGGTGATTCTCCAACAAACAGGCAAAGGGCTTTCCAACAGGGAGCCAGAAATGAGAGAACGCAGAATGCTTAAGAAGTGACAAGAGGTTCCTAGGAGGCTGGAAGATGGACAGTCTGGTGGAGATGGAGAGCAGTTGGCCATATTGTCAAGGTGTCAAATCAGGCTGAGGCTGACATGGCCCCAGCACCCAGCGGAAACCAGCAGGAAGGCCTGAGACTCGGCAGCCCACTGTAAGGAGCTCCTGTGGGCAGCATGGGGCTCCAAGCCTACCAGCAGAGGCTGCTCCAAGCACCCAGTCCCCACCCATCCACCCAGTGGACCCAAGCAGTTGTCATTCTGCCTGCACTCTCCTGTTGCTTCCTTCTGGCTTCATCTTCTGCTGGCACTGTGTGTGTGTGTGTGTGTGTGTGTGTGTGTGTGTTTTGTAGTACTGGGGATTGAACCCAGGAGCACTATACCTCTGAGCTACACCCCCAGCCCTTTTTATTTTTTGTTATTGAAACAGGGTCTTGTTAGGTTGCTGAGAGTGTTGCAACGTTGCTGAGGCTGTCCTCAAACCTGTGATCCTCCTGTCTCAGCCTTCTGTACTGGAATTACAGGCATGCACCACCATGCCG
This sequence comes from Glis glis, assembly GCA_004027185.1. Lineage (NCBI taxonomy): Eukaryota > Metazoa > Chordata > Mammalia > Rodentia > Gliridae > Glis > Glis glis. The sequence continues at coordinate 29,696 of PVJS01000015.1, forward strand.
GGCTGTGTGTGTGTGTGTGTGTGTGTGTGTGTGTGTGTTTTATTTGCTTCTGTGTTACAAGCCAGCCAAGGGTCTAATCCGAAGAGATGGAATTAAATAACTATGCAAATAGAATGGGACATTATGATCTTATGGAGACCCGTGCACTTGCTGTGCTCCAAGGAAAGTGCAAAGAATAAATGCAGCCTTCATTCTTCATGTCTTCCTGCTCCATCATCTTGATGCAAAATATGTTTGATTTAAAGGATCCTTGGGTAAGGGAGGTCACAGGGCTGCTGACAGGGAGAAGGGATCCTTTAATTGGCAAAATGCTAATCGTTTTTGGAAAATGAATTCTAATCTTCCCATCTGATACAGTGGATGTGTGAGTAATTACTTTCCTTCACTAAACTGTTAATGCAACATTAGTGATTACACTAATTAAAACTAATGAACTCTTACAGACTGATAAGCCCTAAAGTCAGTCAGCTCATGCCTTCCTTCCATGGACTGCGTTTAACTTCCCATTTGGAAAAGAGATTTTGAATTAACCTTTAGAATAATGCACAAAATTGGGTTTAGAAATGTTAGGCTTTATAGACTGGGTATAATTCTTTCCCAAGCATTAGTCAGGTCATTTTTACTGAGGGTGTAATTGAATTTAAAAACACATTGCTTAATTCGATCAGCCACACTCCCATGGTTGGTAATGGTTCTACCTCCAAATCCTGACTTTGGAAGGAGGAAATCTGTTGTTGGAATTATCCCATGACCCTTTCTCCAGCTTCTGCTTCCTGTGGTCAGCAAGCTCGCTTAGAGGATTGCTTTCCCCTCCACTTGCTTCCAGGAACATTGCCATGCTAGCTCATTTCAGCAGAAGGATTCTGCGCCTGATTTTAAATGATGGGCACTTGCTTTGAGTTTCCTCGTGCTCTTATTTCTACTAATTAACTGAGGTCTTTTAGTCCTGGGTGAAAGGAAATGATGCATTCAATGCATTTCACACAGAGGGAGGAAGGGCAGCTTGGGGTGGGGGTAACATGATCCCAGGGCAAGTATTAGAGTATTGGGATACAATCAAGGCCTGAACTAAGTTCAGAGTCAAGCCTGCTGAAAAGATAGAGTAATTGTGACTGCTCCAGATTCCACATTTTGTAGTGTTTAAGAATTCTTTCTGTTTCTAGGAAGGATAGAGGTGAAGGCTAAATGTTGTCCATTCAGTTTTTCTGGGGTGACCTGACTTTCCATGTTTCTTCCTCAAAACGACTGCATGTGCACACAAAACCCAGGACACTTGGAATGTTTCATAACAGTTAAAAAATGAGTTAAGGTGAGACAGAAACAACAATGAGAGCCAGGTGTGGTGGCGCACGCTTGACGCACACTTAGAATCTCAGTACTTGGGATGCTGAGACAGGAGGATTGCAGGCTTGAGACCAGCTTCAGCAACTTAGCGAGACTCTCAGCAACTTAGCAAGACCCTGTTTCAAAATAAAAAAAAATTTAAAAGAGGCCTAGGAGTGTAGCTTGGAGATAGAATACCCTGGGTTCCATCCCAATACCAAAAAAAAAAAAAAAAAAAAGGGAAGGAAACAATGGGAGAGGACAAAGTAATGTGTATCACGATCCTTTCCCCACACCAGAGAAAGTTCTTAGCTGTATTTGGTGCATAGGTGGTGGAAGCCTGTGTGTGCAACTTTCTTTAAAATACTTTAGTGTGGAGAGGGGGATATAAATGTATATATTTGCAAACCATACTCCAGGGACTGCCAATTCCTGGGTCAGAAATTCATATTTCAAGGTGATCACCTACCATTTTATTTCAGAAGACCCACACCCCAGAGATAATGAGTACAATTGCCTCAATTCCTGTCCATATTGCTGATTCACACCAGATGCTGCTAATTAACACTTCCGCCTGGGTCTTCCTTGGTGAAATTAGTGGTTTGGCAATCAGCATAATGGATGTTTGGAAGAGACTCAATGAGGAAATGAGTGAGGACAGGGTGACAGAGCTCAGGGAGACCCCTCACTTTCAGAGTCCATTCTGAAAGCTTGTTCTCTAAATGTTCTGTGTCCAGTCTCTGGGTCAGGCCTTCTGGTGGCCCGATGCCATCTCTTAGGAGTTTCATGGGAATCTCTCCCAGAAATATCATTGCGTACAAAGTTTCTTTCCTGGTGATCAAATTATGTGAATTGAGTGTGGAGACATGAGTGCGCACAGCAGTCTTGAGTCTTGAACTATTTATGCTGTCAATTCATCAGATAAGAGGGAAATGGGGCATTGCTTTGACAGAGGAAAATGAGAACTTTGGTGGACAAATCTATTGAAAACCAAGACCCACAGGTTAAAAATAATGAAGAGATCCATACAGATGTTCACAGAGTCACTGGTGTACGGTCTCAAAAGCCACCCAAGCTGGTCCTCTTATTACTATAGCCCCTGGCTATGTGAGGGGCTAGGAAGGAAAATGTAGATGACACTGTAAAAACAAAACAAAACAAAAAGCCACTTCTCTGGGTCCCCAGGCTTGAGATCCCAGGGCCCTTCTTTAGTTTCTAGATCCTAGCCGGTAGCTGGCCAGGGTTATTTGATTTATCCATGAATATTTCCTGCACATTGAGTGTCATCAGAACATGGACTCATTGTTCATGCTAGAGCAGTGCTCAACGTGTAGCAGATACTTGACACACATTTGTAGCCCCAATTGATGCATTAGTAATAGCTTCCTCTATGAGGATCACACTGGTTCTGTCCTTTATATCATTCAGGTGTGTCGGCCCTTGTCCTAACAGAGGGTGTGACCCGAGCTTGACATGTGAGCTGGAGAGCCCCTTTGCCTTTGCACGAGGCCCTTCATAGTAAAAGATGAAGCCAGGTTTGGAAGAAAGTGAGACCAGGTGGTGGCTGGGAGCTGTGCACACAGCTCATTATGAAGGCATAATTATTAAGGCAGGAGAATAGAGCATAGTTTAAGAGTCTCGTACCTTGATTTTTACTTTTAAGTATTTAGATATACCGTCTGTGGGCCTTCACTTGTATGTTTACCTGGAGCCCTGCAAATGTTAGGGGTCGGTCTGCAGTCAAAGCAAATAGTTGGAGGAAAGCTGCTCCCTCTCGGTTTATGCTTGGACTCTGCTTTTCATCTGCATGGCATGGAGCATGTTAATGAATCTTGTGAATCTTGCAGATGAAAGATTTTTTCTTGAGAGCTACTTTTTATGTAGTCAGATTTTTTTATCTGCAACTGGTAAGTGAAACCTGGGCCTGCATGAGCAGTTTAAAGGTTAAAATGTAATTACCTTAAGCTCCACTAACTGAGAGCATCTCTGTAAGATGACTTCAGGATCATGGGAGTAGCTGAGGGCGGCGTGCTAGCTCGCTGGGAGCACAACTTCTGCCAAGCTGGACAACCTCAGGATATGGGCAACAGTGCTGCTCAGTAACAGAAGCCTCTGTGGCTGGAGTCAGTGCCCTGACTGGAATGCCCCGCAAAGGCTCATATGTTGAAACCTTGCTCCCTAGTTGATGGGGCTATTGGGAGGCAGTGGAATATTTAGGAGGTGGGGCCTAGTGGAAGGAGGTTAAGTTGTTGGCGGGTGTACCTTTGAAGGCGATGTTAGAACTCTTGCCCCTTCTTCTCTCTCTTTTTACCTCCCAGGCACCTTGAGGTGAGCAGCACAATCACCACAATCCCGCCGCCATGATGCTGTGCCACAGGCCAAAAGCAACAGGACTGAAACCTCTGAAGCCATGAGCCAAAATAAATATTTTTTCAGTTAAGTTGATTATCTTGGGTATTTAGTGACCGCAAGAAAAAGCTTAGCACACCAACCTTGAAAAGGAGGTGGGCTGCTAAAAAGTGTTAAATATGCAAATGCAAACTTTGGAAGCAGATGTATCAACAAGTTATGAGTGGGCAGAGGTACATCCTGGGTGGCCTGAGTCAATCTGATGGCCAGGTTATCCCAAGGCCAAACAACCTCACAACAAGATCTAAGACATGGAAAATAAAAAATAAATAAACTTATCTAACACAAATGCTCTATTAACAGACAGATTGAAGAATTTAAGAATCACAACATTCAATGTGCTACTCCACCAAGAAATGGAAACATGATAACGTGAGGAGAGGTAAATCCTTCACCATAGTCTTCTTACATAGTCTAGCTTAATTTTGACTGCTTAGGATTGCTCTTGCAGGCTAATATTTATGTTGATTTTGTAAAAAATCATTGTAAAAGGGGCACAGACTTTTCTACACAGCTTTTTCTACCAATAAAAATATATAGATAAGCCGGGAATGGTGGCACACGCTTGTAATCCCAGTACTTTGGGAGGCAGAGACCGGAGGATCCGGGTTCGCGGCCAGCCTCAGCTCTCTCTCTCTCTCTCTCTCTCTCTCTACTTAGTGAGGTCCTCCGCAACTTCGTGAGACCTGGTTTCAAAATAAAGTATAAAAAATAGGGCCGGGGGTGTAGCGTGGAGGTAGAACGCCCTTGGGTTCAATCCCCGGTACCACACACACACACACACACAAAAAAAAATATATATATATATATATAGATAGATAGATAGATAGATACTAGTCTGGTCTTATCATTCAGGCCGATTAATAAAATAACAAATTCATAAAAGAACTTAAAAACACTACTATCATAATTCTTCAAGTAGAGACAATATGAAGACTAAATATTTAACCAAAGCGTTCAAAATAAAATTGTCCAAATTACTTATTTATCATTTCTAGGTGATAATTGCTTTCTAAAAGATCCTTTAAATTTTATCTGGACATAATCACTCTTACATCACAACTAGGTCATAAGGAATTTTAAAACTTTGGGAAAAATATTCATCCCTGAGAAGTAAGAGAAAAATATCTAAAAAAAAAAAAAAAACAGAACCGACAATCCTATACCCTTTTAACCATCTTTACCATTGCAGTTAACAATCAAATGTATTACAGTACTGGAAAGCTATACCTCTGATGATCTGAATTTTCACAATGAAACTACAAGTGCAAAGTTTTTAAAAAAATTACACAAATAGAAACTCTGGTTTTATTGTGAACTTTATACTTTTGTCAAGTGCAAGTTTAGCCTGCTAAGAAATGAATATTCTAGTAACGACTGAAGTAGTAACTTGTGCTGTTACCTCTTCTTCCGAGTCTCCATTTCTCCTACTCATGTTCACCCAAATACTAAAAGCAACGCCATGGCGGTCGAGCTTGTTGTTCTCAATGGTTTGTTGTTCACATCGTGGTTCTTACAAATCGAATAAGGTTCATTAACTGAGATTTAACTCCTGGATTCTTTCCAAATCCACCAATTCCCCAGTCTGTTTCCCAGCCATTGTTTTTGAGGATGTGCTCCTTGTGCAGCACAGCGATGGTGCTGATGTGGAGAAGGGCCCCGAGTATAGGTTAAAAGCCATGGTTGCCAAACTGCCCCGAGGCCCAACTCGTAATTTTTATATGAATGAATGGACAAACTCCTTGCATTTCAAATGTTTCCATCTTAGAAGACTTGGGAAAGGTGCACGTGTCCCTGGGATGTGCACATGGCTCCCCCCATTCCTGCCTTCCCCACCTTCTTGGGTCTCTCAGCCAAAGGCAGCAAATCTCGTCTCTAGGTGGTCTGACCTGGTGGGTTTCTCACAGCTGCTGGTGGCTGAGGCTGTGGAAATTCGGTCTGTGGGGACCTAAGGAGGCACTGGAGACCAGCATTTACTCCTGTGTAACCCCCTTCCTGGGAGTATCTTTGAGTTGCTGGTTTGTGGATTCAGAGTAAAGTGAAGCTGAAGCGATCTTAACTGGCTCTCACCGGGCTTGCTTTAAAACTGGGCCAGTGCTTGGGGTCTTCGTAGTTCATAGGAATATAATATCAGGCCTGGCCCCTCCTTCCTCCAAATCTCCTGCTGCAGATGAATTCATACCTACACATCTGTACTTCTCAAAGTCTTCTACACCCTAACAATGAGGCTGTGGGAGAAGTAGGGATTCCATCTCCTGTCTCCCTGGGACTTTCACTAAGAATTCTGGTTTTCTGCCTTAGAACTTGCCTCTTGCCTGGATAAATGAGCCTAGGAATGACCTTGATGGCAGGAGACACTGTGTCTGCACCCAAGCATGGAGGTAGCCCACAGGTCCCTCCCAGGACAGTTACCAACTCCATGCACAAATCTGGAGCAGGAGCCATGCTAGTTCACTCAAAGGACTATCTTCTAATAGCCAACTCAACTCCCAAATAACCACCTTTAGCAAATTAGGCCTCACAGAAGTCTGTCCTTTAAATAGGATGTGTGTCATTTGGCCAAGGGTAGATGGAAAGAGAGATCCAGAATAGAAAAAAAGAGTTGTAAAGTCAGACCCACTGTGAATCCTGTACTTATTAATTAACCTCTTTTTGCTTTCATTTCTTCATTTATAAACTGAAAATTATAATATCTCATAGAGGTGAAGTAAGGGTTGAGTGAGATACAAAGAGCACTGTATTATACATCTAGCTCAGAATAAGAATGCAGTGTGTGGTAGATGTTATCATTATCATCATCACTATTATTATTATTATTAATACTACTATTATTATTATTATTTAACAGGTAGCTGATTGAGGTATAACCTAAGGACATTTACCTTACATGGTTTCTAGGAGCATGTCTAAACTGGATAAAATAAGATAAACATGATGTCCTTCCAAATCTCCTTCAAAGCTCCCTGAAAACTCACCAAGGACCAATATTTTCATTAGCAAAACAACTTTCACTGAATATTTCTTCCTAGTCACTATCCAATGGATGCTGGCTATAATGTACAGAGAGCCTAGCTGGGACTTAGGAGGTGATCAGCAAATGATTCTATCACCATCATCATCATCAACAATCAGAATTTGGTCACTGCAATGCTGCTGGTGAGTTCAGACAGTCCTATGAACAGATCTGGTTACCAGCCCTCCACTTCCCCATGAGTGACCTTTTCTCCTTGAGCATCTCCTTTCTCACTGAGCTCTGTCAGGGCTCTCGACAGTGATGGCAGGGCCTCAGTGGCATTGCATGGGCCATCTCCTTCCCTCAAGACCAGCAATCACTGCTGAGGACCCACCGCCTACTTTTTGTATCTTTAAATGTGTTTCTGGGAAAGTGCATTTCCCAAAAAATTCAGACCTACATTGCCCATTGCTCATTTGGTATATGGTTTAATATATAGTTGACCAATGACAATGTGGTAATGACAATAATATTCATCTTGATTTGAATGATAGTTATAAGTAGCATCTAAGCAACTCTATGTGGAAGAGTTCTTGGGGGTGGGGAGAAGGCATGGCCATACTAGGATGACTACAGTGAAACAGAGAGACAATACCAAGTGTTGGCAAGGATGTGGAGCAATTGAAAGTCTCACATTGCTGATGGGAGTATCGATAAAAACAATCACTTTTGGAAATTAGCAATATCTACTATTTGATCCACCAATTCCACTCCTGGATGTATCTCTATTGGGAGACAATCTCCAGTGGTCTCTTGCATTTCGATACCTCTGGTGTTTTGACATTCTGAGAGACCTTCAAACCCACTGTAGAATTCAAGTCCCTCCTCTGACCTTTCCAGTTTCTCCCCCTCCCAACACAGGAAGAGGCTTTTTGCAAAGTTCCCTTATCTGACTGTAGTCTGGACCCCTAAGGAAGAAATGATCACCTCTAGTCCCTTTCCTAAGTTTCCATTTACGAAACTCATACTTCAAGAAAGAGTTGTCGTCACACCAGTACAGACTTTTGCCACACACCATTGTCTTCTATTTCAATTCCAAGGAGGATCATTTATAAATCACAGTCTCTTTTGCCATGTCACACAGACTCTGTCCCAGGCCATTGAATGTTCTCCAAGCCCAGTGGGCTCCCTTCAAAACCATTTATGACCCCTTTGATTTGTTTCATTCCCCTTCCTCCCCCTCCCCTATGGAAAAATGGGTGTATACATGTCTAGGCTAGTGGGTAATCACCTTGTGTTCTTTTTCCTCATGCTGTGATATTTTTTCCTCTTTTGCATGTTAATGAGTTGTATGACTTTTCTCCTATTTAACCCGTCTTTATCAATTTATCCCAACAAAACTTCAGAGGGCAGAGAGGAAGTTTTCCTCAACCCCTACACAGGAAAGCACTTACTGTCCCTGATTCCAAGCTATCATTTCAAAGATGTTTGTATAGTGAACAACCTAAAAGGTTAGTGTCTCTTTCTGGAGCAAAGGACAGGTTTGCTTACAGCCTTGGGACAAAGATATTGCATCTATTTTAGGAGCTAAGGACAAGCATGCTTATCGTCCATTGTAAAAAATTAGGGTTTGCTAAGCTTTTGTAAGATAACCTACTGCATGTGTGAAGGCATCATTGGGCCCTGTCATTTGGCCCTATTTGCATTGCCTTGCAGGAACTGGGTCTCAGGGAACTAGTACAAAAATGTGAATATTCTGGCTCCTGTAGCTATTAGTCAAAAACTGACACAGAAATATCATGTCTTCTATTCACATCCACGAAGCTGTGGCAGGCTTTCTTGTGAGTTTGCAGATGAGGTAAAATCTGAGACCCCTCACAGTTGCATCCACCAGCCAATAGATGAGTGTCATGTGATCAAAAACACGCACATGAATGTTTACTGCAGCATTAATTCATTATAGCCAAATCTAAAAACCACCTAAATGTCCTTTAAATAGATAAATTGTGATTTATTCACACAATGGACTATCACACAACTATAACAAAAGAATGAACTGCTGCTATACACATCAATGCAGATAAATCCCCAAAACATGTTGAATAAAAAAGTAGATAGGGAAGCGTACATATTTAAGAATTCTATTTGTATGAAGCTCAAAACTGTGCAAAACTGATCCCTGGTTATAAAGGTTAGAACAGTGGTTATTTTTGTGGGGATATTGACTGGGAAGGGCATGCATGACCCCTAGGGAGCTGGCCATGTTTTAACTCTTGATCTGCGTCTCCAGGTTGAATAATTGGGCACATCTCACGGGGGTAAGAACCCTGGGGGGGGGGGTGTCTGTATTTCTTTTTTTTCTCTTTCTCTACTTATTTAGTTGGTGGTACTGAGTTCCATCCCCCAGTCCTATTTTTTTTTTTTTTGAAATAGGGTCTCACTGAGTTGCTGAGGCTGGCCTCAAACCTGCAATCCTCCTGTCTCAGCCTCCCAAGTACTGGGATTACAGGCGTGTGCCACCACTTCCATCTTCTTTCATTTTCCCATTTGCTCATTTGGCCCATCTGTTGAACATGGCATCTGATTCTAATAGCTAAGGGGACCAAGAGTCACACCAGAGATAAGACTAGGGAGTAGAATAGTCCTGTGGGTTTAGGAAGTCAGGCTCCTGGATGATACTCCCAGAGACGTGGGCCCTGGAGACCCAGGGGAAAGGCACTGGAAGGTGTTGGAGGCCGTGTCTGGAGGGGTGCAGGGCTTGCCCTTCAGTCCCAGGGGCAGAAGTCTCCTTTCTGAGACTAGAGCTAGGCCTAAATGCTTAAACTATTGTAGCAGCATGACCGCAGCACAGTCGAGAGGCTCACTCCTGACCCTGGGCTCCTGCCTCGCTGAATAAATGGCTCCTTCTCTCTGCAGTGTGGCTGTCCTTGCCCTGAGCGGAGAACAGCACAGCCATGAAAAGTCATGGACAGCTCCAAGTTAATCCCCACGAGTGAGGAGAGGGCAGGTGTTTCATTGACTCTAAATCTGGGAACATATTTAATAAAACAAATCTTAGGCTTGGGGGGAAGACATGGGAAGGCATAAGGGAGAATTGCTGCCCCATGGGCTTGGAAGGTTAGCAGTCCAGTCAGACCTAGGTAATTCATTTATCCAATATTCATCTTTGAGTTATTACAGTCACCGTATGACTCTAAGGAACAAGCTTATTAGTGTTGCTAAGATAATTAATCTATCCTACTTCAAGGCAATTCAAATTGTCCCGATATATGTATTTCTTTCCAGAATTCACTCTACCTACATTTCAACATTGGTCCTATATTATTCACGTCTTCCTCATTGGAGAGTGATCTCTTTCTATAAGAATCCAGATTCTCCAATTTGCCAAGCTCTTGACTGGAGATGAAGTCTGCAGTTTCTCCAGCCTTCTTCCAGCCTGCATCATGCCTGTAGCAGAGGCTGCTTGCTTGCTTTCTCTAGGCTATGCCCCATTCCTAGGGGAAGTTGCAGAGGGAAAGACACCTGCAAAGCTTCCACTGATCCAAAGCGCCTGGTCTTATGCCCTGCACTTGTATAAATCTCCTAGACCTTTCCTAGCAGTTTCCCAAACGGTAAAACTCTCCTTTCACTACTCTGCTGAGCATGGGTTAGACCAGGTACAGCCCGCACACAAATCACACAGGCATCTTGTTAAAACGTGGATTCCGATTCAGCAGGTCTGGGGCAGCCCCCAGGAATGTCAAAGCTGCTGGGTCACAGACTGCACTTTGAAGCTAGAGGCCAGTCACTCTTCCTTGTCCACAAACATCAGGGCTGGCATCCCTGTTTCCCTAACACCTTTAAGGATCAAGTAGAAGGTTCTTAATGACCTCAGACATTCCTAAGTCTTTGATTCTTTAACAACCTTTAAGTCCCTGCAGGCTCCATTGTTGCCTTCACAATGGAGGTAATGGCACTGCCCTGCCCAGCAGATAACTGCAAATTTGTTAGTCACAAGGAGCCACGAGGCTGGGGGGGGGGGAGCAGAGCTGGGAGTCAGTTCTTAAGCAGAGAATGGGGAGTTCATTTATCTTTCTTTCCACAGTATTTAAATTCATGTTTAAGGAGAGAATTCAGTTTAATTAATAAATTCTCCATTTTTTATGGCTGCCCATAATTTCCGACTATTTAGTTTAATTGGGTTTTCATGTTTAGGACTTAGAAGCAGCTTTCTCCTCTAAGTTTTAAGTAATGATACATATACAAATATCATGCTTTTCTGCAGGAACTATTGATTTCCAAACTCTTCTGTTATTATTCACTTCATTCATTCATTCAGTTACATATTAAGCATTTATTATGTGCTGCGGAAGGTGGGATGTGCTGAGGATAAACTGTAAACAGAGTAAATGTGGTCCCTATCCTCAGAAAGCTTCTTTTCCTAGTAGGGGAAAAAAATGCTTTCAGGTCAGGAAGAGATTTGTAGGAGAACTGTCAGGGTGGTATCCTGACCAGTTTCTTGCAGAGGTCTGTGAAAATAATTAAATAGGAAGCCATTTAGACTGAGGAGGCTCTAATACCCTGGACTCCTACATAAGCAAAATGAAACAAGCTCAGCCCATCACAGACAGACAGCTGGGCCTTAGCCCAAAGGTCTTGAGCTTCCCACTGGGATATTCCAAACAAGACAAAGCTCAAACTTTGACCAATCAAACGATTTCTTTGTTCTGTTTCCCCATTCACTTTGTAACAGAGGATCCTCCAACCACCTCCTCAGAGGAGCTCAGAACCACTTCCGATTTGTTGCCATATTTACTGGCGCTCAAATAAATTGTTTAAAGTTTTAATGTGCCAGGCAGGCTTGGTGGCATGTGCCTGTAATACCAGTACTTGGGAGGCTGAGACAGGAGGATCACAGGTTTGAGGCCAGCCTCGGCAACTCAGTGAGACCCTCAGCAATGTAGTGAGACCCTATTTTAAAGTTGAAAATGGGGTGGAGGGCTGGAAGTGCAGCTTGGAAGAACTACCCTGGGTTCAATCTCCAGTACCACCACCAAAAAAAAATTACTCTGCCAAAGTTAATCTTTTAACCTGTTTGAATGCAAACTGTCTCCTCTTTCTGCTTTCTCCCCTCTTAATGCCAAACCCAGCGGGAGGGGAGGGGAGGCAAGAGCAGGGAGAGATGGAGCCCTGTAGAACAGGTAGGGAAGGGGCTGGATCCACTTTAAGTGGTCTTTGATGAGGTAGAATAGAAAAGATAGAAATATTAGGCAGAAAGGAGACATTGGGAAAATAGAGATTTAAAATTTTGAAAGTTCATAATCTAACTCCACCCTATAGGGTGTGTTCAGTCAGGCAGAAGCCTTAATGAGTCCTCACCCTGAATCACAATGGCTCCTCTCCACACCCGAGATGCTTAATGTAAATAGGATGGGTAAAGAGGACAAAAGACAGACCCCACTGCCTATCTGTTGCCAGGGAAACAGGACTAAGAGGAAGTCCTGCCCTCTACTGTGTGACCCTACCTACCCCCTCCTATAAAAGAACTACAAAAGCACACGGACACTCTTGCTCACCTGGATGGATGGACGCGCGCAGGGAGACTTGCTCTCCCTTTCTTAGATGACCCCCAATCTGTATCCCCGCCTTTCTTAGTTAACCCCCAACCTGTCTCCCCGCTGTGAAAATATAATTGTATCTTTTCTGTCAAAGGAGGTAGTTTCACTTAAAAGGCCATTTTGTAACCTGGTAGGGACTTACATTCCTTTCCCGAATTAACATCTCTTAAGAGATTACAGGTGTCGACCCTCCCCCATCTTCCCCTGTAGCTGACCGGGAAGACTGTGAAGCTGTAACTTCGACCAATAGGAGTTCAGTGCAGGAGGAGCCTTGCGTTAGGGATATAAGACCCACTGGGTTCTTTGTGAAGCGTGCTCTCTCTCATATCTGGGAGCACCCTTTTTTGCAAAAAAGTAAAATCGCCTTGCCAAGCAATTTTCAAACACGTGCCGTTTCTTTAGACGCCGTAAAAAGTTATTTCTAACACCGCCTTTCTTAGTTAACCCCCAACCTGTATCTCCACCTTTTTAAGTTAATTAAAACCTTTGCCTTTTTCTGATGGCACGTATTGAAATTTTTATTCATCATGGAAGCCAAGGACCCCTCAGAATTAGCGTGTCTCCCCATGACAGTCTTGAACACAACTGACGTGTATCAACTATGCGCAAAGGAACATGGAAAGAGTCTATCGGTCCCCATTCCACTGCTGCCAAAAACTTCTTCCACGGTGCTAATACTGGAAGCTATTTCTGATGCAAGGCAAGTTGATAATGGCCTTCCCCAAAACACACAAAAATGACAAGTCCTGGAGCTCAGTTCTGTTGACATGCCAGTCTTATGACAAGCCACCAGAAGGAAACTGAGCCTCTTCAATTTCTCCCCATTTCTAGAACTCTGTGTTTCCACAGCATCTGACCTGAGCCAAGCACTTAGCAGTAACTCCCTGTCTAAACTTCACAAGTCTTTATGGGTAGACCTTGGGTTGAAGCTTAAATTTCCCTGTGTTGGCTAAGAAAGGGAACTGAGGCATAGGGAGGAGAACCTAACAGTGCCGACGTGCTGGGGCACAGAGACACAGGTGAGGAAGATGCACCGGGAGGCGGGTGTGGGCCCAGTTCCTCCACTCCTTACACAACCAGCTTCTTTTACTTCTTCAGGTCTTATTTCTATGACTGCAAAATAAGGATGATGAGCCTGCCTCCCTCCTGGATAATAAGAGGAATGTGCTAAATGTGTCTTAAGGGTGAAATCCCTATACAGATGCAAGTCATAGAATGTCATCCTGGAACACTGAAGGTCCTGGCTGACACTTGCTGAGTTCCATTCTAAGCACATCTGTTAATGTGCTTAACCTTCATGTCCCCTCCAGGAAGTGGGGACTATGACCACAAGCAGCTTGCATACGGGGACACTGGAGCACAGATGGAGAAGGGTCTTTCCCAGGGTTTAGGGGTTAGCAGTAGTGTGAGGCTCAGTGTGTGGGTGCTTCCTGCCCCTCTCTGTGCCAGTTGCCAATATTGAATTGTTCCCATGTGGGTTATGTGCAGCTCATATTTTATTTCATTCCAAACTGACTTTCCCCTCCCATCCAGCTTAGCTCATTAGTTGGCAGGGGAGCTCAGGGACTTCAAACTAATCCTAATATTAAGTAAAGAGCAAAGCATAATTAGAAAGATAAATCTTCTGAGGGGAAAAATGGATGTAACATATTCCACAGTCAAGCATGAGTGATTTTCCATATCCTCTAGATGGTCTACATCGAGGTTTTCTTTTTCTACTACAGATAACTGTGGATTGATGGTGAATGGTTTTTAAACTTCATTTTTCTGATCAAGAGATAATGTATTCTTATCACAGTAATTTTAGAAAATCCTATATGAGCAAAGTAGAGAATAGAAAACTCGGTGAACAACTTGGTGGATATGCTTTTTTCAACATAAATGACTAGATATTGCATATACCGTTGTAAGCTGTTTTTTTCCACTGCTTGATAGCTTGTGGAACAATCTATGTAAAGAAAAATATAGATGAGCACCATCCTTTTTAGCTGCTCTTTTGGCCTTGGAGAACTCATGGGGGAACTCATTTGGGTACAATCTAATTGGTTTTTTTCAGACCTAAGAGACAGGTTGCTACATGCATCCAATCATTGATTTGTTCATTTATTTGGCAATCCTGCTAGGTATTGGGATAAAAAGAAAATTAAGATTTAGTTTAGATCCCCAATGAAGTCACCGTCTTGTCTCAGAGCCACTGTGTCAATTTCTTTTGGGCCCAATCTCATTGACCTCCGTTGCCTCCCTACTCCCTTGTCACATGGCCCCCAAACTAGATTGCTTTGTTGTTGAAAGCAGTCAGGCCTTCCTCACTAACCCTCCCCCACTTCCAATTCCTTCGTTTTTTGCCTCTGGGTTTAACGGTGGCATAAAACTAATTTATAGCTCTTGCCAGGAAGAGGACAAATTTTCATTTCAGCCCGTCATGCGAAAAGCACTAGTACAAATGAATAATTGTTGACCCATGCTACCTATTAGAGATGGCACTTGGATCACCTCATTTGTTGTTTTAACACAAGAAATTAAGGGCCCGGCAAGGGCTTCCATGGGAACTGAATTGGTAATGAGATAGAACGTGACCGTCTTTGTGGGTGACCTCTCCTGGCGCCGCGTTCCATGGTGGACAGAGGGATGGAGCCTTTGGGCAGAGAGGGATGAAGCCTGGCTTCCTCAACTATCCCAAGGGAAGGGCAGACTCTGCTTAGGTCCACTTTGATTTTAGGCTCGGGGCCATTTCCTCCTGGGGTCATTATCGATCAGGATATGCCTGAGAACAACTAGAATGTGGACACTGTGTGAAGTGTTGAAGGAGGTGTGGCCAAGATGTTGCTATTTTGGCCACCAGAAGCTCACCAGTACCAGACAGATGTGAAGCCATATGTTTCTGCAATACCAGATGCATGGAGTGATGCAGACTGTGTTCCCTTCAGTATGAAGGCTTGGATTGTAGGAAAGGCTTAGGTTGGGGGTGACACCTGAAGTGGCCAGAAACAATGGGTGAGATCTGGGTGTGGAGGGGTGAGAGGAAAATTCCTTCAAAGGATGGAGCATCTTGAACACAGGGAGGAGCTAGTCATTCATGGACTGATGAGACCCCCGCAGAACAAGGAGAAATAAGGCTGAGTAGGAAAGGTGTAAGCAGATTGGTTTACGATGGGAGTCCACACCCATAAACCCATCACGAGTTGAAAATGTCCTAATCAAAAACACATTTGATATACCTAACCTACTAACCTACTGTAGAGTGTGGGTTTCCCTGGTGCTCTCGTGCTGCCTGGGAGCTGTGGCTCTCTGCTACTGCCCAGAATCTTTAGAGTATCATACTGCATATTACTAGCCCAGAAATAGATCAAAACTCAAAATTCAAAGTACAGGCTTGTAAAGTTGAATAATAGTAAGTTGGGGACCATTTGTACAGAGAAATTTGAAAGTAAAAGAAGAGTGGAAACAGTGGAAGGGGATTTCATGACACTTTTGGTTAGTTCCATATCCTGGATATATGACCATGATATAGATACATAGGCTGTATTGAATATGATACTTTCTAATAATAGTGACTAAAATTTACAATAGAAATGTGTGTGTATAGAGTCTCACAGCTGGGGCTTGACATACACTTAATAATGCATGACATTATATACTCATATGACATCTATCTGGTTAAGAACTATTACCTTGAACCATCATTTCAGCATTTTAGTGTTTTCAAATACAGGCAAGGTCAAGTGCATTGGTTGCCCGGGAGATAAACTTTGCTAACCGATACTCCCTACGTCCCAGGCACTGGTCTACACTAGCCTATGAAGACACTTAGGGACAGCGAGGCTGAGTTTTGGTGGAGATTCTGCCTGTTCATGTGGACATATGAGACGACACAAGTGACAGGAGCGGAAAATGTCCTTCATAGAAATTGTGACATTCCACAAGAGCTTGAACTAGAAAATTATTGCAGAGTAAGGAAAATGTGATAAAGTGACAGGCTGACAGGAGTTCAGTTTTTCCAGCCACAAAGAATGCCATTTGTAGACAACAGGAAGGCGAGTAGGGAGTTTACTGTAAAGAGAACAGGAAAGGAGAAAAAGCCAAGTGCCATCAATTGCAAACTGCTTTCTCCCAAAGTCCACACGATCTGCCAGAAGAGGTGCAGGCCACCCCTAGGGGCCCCGGTCGGCCTTGACATCCAGCAGATGGCTTCCAGACACTACCCAAGAGTTGCCCGGGCCAAGTGTCGTCAATTACACACCGCTTTCTCTCAAAGTCAACCAACCTGTGAGAGACAGGAAAGCTCTCAAAAAGGAGGGGTTCCTGAATAGGAAAACCGACTAGAGTGGCTGGTCTAGGGGTTTATGTACTTCTGAGTCTCCTTTTCCAGTTGGGGTCTCAGAGGCAGTTTCCTGGGATTTGCATAGTGTATTTGCATAGCGTCTTTCTTTGAGTCTCCTTCTGGGGTCCAGACTGTTTCCCGGACTCTCCTGGGATTGCTTATCAGCGGGAACAACTGGAGTTTTGTGAAGCTCTGGTCACTTTAAGGTGGCTTTTGATCTCATTATCACTTTTCAGGAGTTTTGGAAGTTGGTTAGCATCTGTTGCCTCTCAGGAAATGAAGTTTTTCTATCGTGGCCCTTGGCCCTATCTGCCTACTTCTTTCTACCTCCTCACTGACCCAGTGATGAAGGCGGTGATGTTATGGGGTGAGGCAGGGAAGGAATGGTTGAATAAGTTTTTCTTTCTTTTTTTTTTTTGGTGTTTTGGGTTATAGTATGTGGTCTCCAGGCAGAAAGGAGAGTGGGAAAACTTCTGGATTACTAAGATAATTCCCAGGAGAGATGTTCATACACTAGAGTGGGGAGCACTTTTGCTGTTATATTAGAGCCACAGCTCACATCTTGGGATAGCCTTGGTGATCCACTGGGATAATGCAGTATTCCAAAACAGAGATCAGAGGCCTTAGTGAGGCTTCTGAAAACCCCCAGCTGGCTCCAGATCTGCAATCAGTGTGTTGCCATCCCAAATTAATATGCATTAGGCAAGCCCAAGAAGGCAGAACAAGGAGTCTAGATTGAAGCAGTCATGGGCCATAAACCCTGCTCGGTAGGGTGTAAGTGGGAAGACTTAATCCTCTAAGTAGTTAGCAGGTGAGAGCTGCATTTTATACATTCTTTCTCAGGTCACTGGTAGGTACACAGCAAGTGGTCAAGTAGTACCTATGAATATGTCTAAAGATGGAGTGCATATATTTAGTTTTGTTCGTTCATTCATTCACTCATTCATTCATCAACCTTTATCAATCACCTTCCATGTGGCAGAAACTTTGATAGATCCTAGTGATAAAATGATAAGCAAGACCGAGTGTGTGTCCCCTACGGAGTGCATTATCTAATGAGGCATTGGGTGGAAAACAGGCAACTACAAGACACACATGATCAGTGCTATGCTAGGAATAATCCTGGGATGGGGTGGGAGCACAGAGGAGAGAGATTGGGCCTGGGATGGTCTCATGGAAGAAGTGACAACTGAGCTCAGGCCTTAAAAACTGAATGGGGATTGTCTTGGTAAAGAGCGGGTTGTGGGTGGAAGAAAAGGATATTCAGATAGACAAAAAACAAGGACATGTACAGTACAGCACTGTTGAAAGCTACAAACAACTCAGCCATCCTGGAAGGTCTGTGTGGTCAAGATCAAGTTGGATGGGAGTGATGAGCAATGGTGCAGAGAGGCCACTGAGCTATGTATGCCCCGCTAAGAATTTAGCTTTTGTCCTGAAGACTTTGGTGGGCCACTCGAGGATTTTAAGAAAGGTGGAGAGGAGTTTGACCTAAACAAATTTCTTATTAAAAAATTGCCAGGTGGGCAGGGTGGGTTGAGAAGATGGTTATAAGGTAATAGTAATTGCAAACTGCATTTTTTTTTGGTACTGGGGGTTGAACCCAGGGGCAATCTACCTCTAAGCTACATCCCGACCCTCTTTTGTTTGTTTGTTTGTTTATTTATTTATTTATTTATTTATTTATTTATTTATTTATTTTGTGGTACCAGGGATTGAATCCAAGGGTGTTCTACCTCCGAGCTACACCCCCGGCCTATTTTTTATACTTTATTTTGAAACAGGGTCTCACAAAGTTGCGGAGCGCCTCACTAAGTAGCTGAGGCTGGGTGCGAACCAGGATCCTCTGGTCTCAGCCTCCCAAGTACTGGGGTTACAAGCATGCGCCACCACGCCCGGCTCTGACTCTCTTTTATTTTGAAACAAGGTCTCACTAAGTTACTGTGTGTTGGCCTTAAACCTGAAATCCTCTTGTCTCAGTCTCCCAAGTACTGGGATTACAGGCATCTGCCACACCTACCTCCAAAATGGATGTTTTATCCAATTACAGCATCTTTGTAGAAATACATATAGTTGTACACTGAAACAGAGTGATTCCTAAAAAGTAAAATGGGAATGCAATTTTCACACATAGAATGATTTTACATATTGTATTTTAAAAATATCGCTAGGCGTGGTGGCGCACGCCTGTAATCCCAGTACTTGGGAGGCTGAGACAGGAGGATCGCTGGTTTGTGGCCAGCTTCACCTACTTAGTGAGGCCCTCCGCAACTTAGTAAGACCCTGTTTCAAAAAATAAAGAATAAAAAATAGGGCTGGGGGCGTAGTTAGGAGGTAAAATGCCCCTGAGTTCAATCCCCAGTACTGCAAATAAATAAATAAATAAATAAATAAATAAATAAATAAATAAATAAATAAATTTAAAATATAATTACTTTCTATTTTATTTAGGAAAGTTCATTGTTGTGATTAATACTATTAACATATTAATATTAATATAATATTATTAGTATATACTACAACATGGATAAACCTTAAAAACAATGTGCTAAGTAATAGAAACCAGTTACAAAAGGCCACCTATTGTATGATTCTATTTACAGTCTTGAGTTACTTAATGACGATATGCTCCAAGAAATGCAACCTTAGTTGACTTTGTCATTGTAAGAATATCATAGAACACACCTATACAAACTAAGATGCTACGACATCCCTTGTGTACATATCTACATGTATACTTTTCTCCCAAAGAGCTAAGCATCTACCAGACTCTCAGTTCATAGGCCCTACAACTTGGACTCAACTCTAGGCAAAGCAGGGAATCTCCAACTTGGATAAAATCATTTCCAATCTTGATGGAGTGGGAACCCCAAATATATATTAAATTCAGTTTTAGAGAAAAGAACGTTACCTCTATTGCACATCTCCTACTATGAATATGTTTAGGGTTTGTACCCATTTGCATCTGAAAGAGCTGAGTCGGGGGAGGAGGCTGTGGAGTCAGTGTTTGTGCCTCTGGCAGTAGTCCCTTGTGAGGAATGAGTGGGCTTCCAACCCTGTTGTAACAATATTGATGATCCCTGCCCCGTCCTGACTCATAAAAGAAGCTGATGTGGGTCAATGAGTCCTGAATTGGATATAAATCCTGAACTGTCCTGCAAAAACCTCTGACCTATCAGCATGCTGCCTTAAGGTAATTGGCTGAGCTGCTGGGAGTTAGGGTGGGGGGAATGAGGACGTTTGGGGCTCCATAGAACTGAGACCTTTCAACAGACTTCATAATTTTTGTTCCAAATTTAAGGCTACACTGGAATTTATAGACTATGGGTTGGAAATCTTTACAAGTACTAGATGTGTGCCAACAGATCCACAGAATCAGAATCTCTGGACACTGTAACCGATGCCCCAGATAAATTGTCTATGCCCACTAGAGATTGAGACGCTGTGCTTCAAGGATGGCTCCAGGCATGGCCCCTGATGATGGGCGGAATTACTGGCTTCACCACTATAAGGAAAGCTTCAGTTAGCGTATAGGCAATCTGGATCACCTTCCTCTAGCCTGGCCAACATTTAAATCAGGGACGACTGGGCCGAAAAGCCCCCAAACTGCTTACCCAAGAAGGCCCTCCCTTCATAGATCTGACACTATAATGTTTACAATAAATTGCTTTTTTTAAAAAAGTCAAGGTAAAACTGTACGTGCATAATGTGAATGCTCTTATAATAAAAATAATCAAACATTGTGTTTTAAAAATACTGAAAGCATCAACACCAGATAATGGTGGTTATCTCTGAGTGGGATTATAGGCATTTTTTTCTTAATGTTTTTCTGTATTTCACAACCATCTGTACAAGCATATACTACTTTTATAATTAAAAATTTTTAAAAATACAAGTTAGGGGGAAAATATGAAACACAGCAAAAACAACACAAAACCAAAGAAATCCATAGCAGTCCATGAGGAGGACTGTCACTTTGCCGTGGGCTCCCTGTTTGAGTAGCCCTGACCTACACTCCCTAACTCCCCAGAGTCCTGGGGCAGCAAGCTAAAGGTACAGTCTGACAAGGGTTGCTGGGCTCAGACAACAGCCCTCCACCTTCCCCGAGATATACAGGAATCCCGGGGACACTCACCTCCCTGGCCATTCCTCATGCACTGGCTAGTAGGCTGAATGGATGGATGAACTTCTGCTTAGCATGGGGCCTGGGTAAAGAATCGTCTGCACCACAAACTCCCATACATCTTGCCTCTTGCATGCGTCGTCAGGCTGATATAGTGCTGCTGCAAAGCTCTCTGGATACTTAAAATCCAGGAGGCATTTTTCAAACTCTGCTACCAGCAGCCGGTGTTTAGCGGTTTAGACATGGGGGTATTGATGTGCCCTGGAATGAGAGAAAATCACCCTCTGGAAATAGAAAAATGCTGTGATCGGAACCAATGTGGACTGGAATTTTAGCCCAGTGCATTTGCCTGGGGCTGATTGGTTTTTCCACTGCTGAGCTTGGAGTCAGGGGCAAAGCCTTAGAGAAATAGTACACTGCTGTATTGGTGTGATTGATGGGAATCTGGAATTGATATTCTACTGGAATGATCAGTTTGAACAAATTCTACTGCTGAAATCTGGCTCTGTATTGTCACTGCCAATGAGTTACAGACTGCTCTGGAGAAATGAAGAGGCTGACTTCCCTGGCCCTCTGGTTCATTGTCTCCATGGGCCATTTAGGTAGAGGTCTGCATTTAGGTCTGCGTGTACAGCGTTGGAAAGGGTCTGGTACGAACTTTTTCAAAAATCAAGCCCAGAGCCAGGCATGATGGTGCACAACTTAGTGAGACCCTCAGCAACTTAGTGAGACTCTGTTTCAAAATAAAATAGGGGGTGTGGCTTGGAGGTACTGGATCCAATCCCCAGTACTTCCCCAAAATGAAGGAAGGAAAGAAGGAAGCAAGGAAGGAAGGAAAGAAGGAAGGGAGGGAGGGAGGGAGGGAGGGAGGGAGGGAGGAAGGAAGGAAGGAAGGAAGGAAGGAAGGAAGGAAGGAAGGAAGGAAGGAATCAAGCCCAGAGCCAGAGGAAAAAGAGCAGGTACAGCTTGCATAGCCATGTCTATTGGTTGACTTCCATGGGGATATGGTGGAAGGATTGTTCTGATATGCCTGCGAGAGGCAAAATAAAGAAGAAGAGAAGAGAATGAGTTTGGCAGCCTGGGTTCAAGTCCTGGGTTAGTCATTCATTCACTGTGTAACCCGGGGAAAGTTATTTACCCTCTGAGTTTCATCTGCAAAGTTAGAACAATAATAGAACTTCAGTCATGGTGATTTCAAGAACCAGAAGAGTTTCATGTGAAACCTAAGCGAACTGGCTGGGATGTAGTAGTTGGTAATCAGTCTTGTTGGTGGTGATGATGTTGATGATGATTTTTTTTTCTGAACTTAGCAAAACAGGAATAGTGGGGGAGATTGTGGTAATAATAATAGTAATAATAGTGGTAATTGGTACTTTGGTCATTGTGGGGGAAATGAACATTTCCCAAAAGAAATGAATGTTTTCAGCCTAAGTAGATTTTGAAAACTCTGTAATTAGGCTTTGTTGATAGGGAACAAGGTGTTCTGAAATTGCACTTTTAATAACCTCTAAATGAAACTTACTAGGTGACATTTTCTTTGCAGCTCGGGAAACCCCTTTAGGATCCTTGTGCTATAAAGTTGTAGTGGAGATGATTACAATGTTGTTACTCCCTCTAATTTCTCTTTCCAAGCCCCCAGTCAGTCTTCTCCTGGGGTCTGCTGCTCTGGGTACTGCCACCTGCTCCTCCTGTGCACTCGCCTCTGCTGATCTAGGGATCGGAGGTCATTTTGGATACAGGGTCTTCTGAAGGCAAGGTGATTCTGTTTCTGGGGAGCCAGAGAGTCTCTGGCCTGGTCCTGTTATGAGAGGTTCAGGCCCGAGCATGGCCCTGTGCTGGAATCCTGTATGAAGACACCCTCAAAGCTTTCAGAGGTTCCAGCCAGACTCTCCTGATGCGCTGCTTCTAGCCCAGAGCCAGTCACCAAAAGGACACTTAGGCAGTGGTGAAGATGGGGAAGAAACAAGCAAGTCATGTTTGGAGTAGACCCAGGGAATTCTTTTTTTGTGTGTAGTATTGGGGATTGGTCCTAGGGGCATTCTACCTCCGAGCTACACCCCCAGTCCTTTTTATGTTTGTTTGTTATACTGAGGATGGAACCCAGGGGCATTCTACCTCTGAATTACACCCCCTGCCCTATTTTATTGTTTTATTTTGAATCAGGGTCTCACTAGGTTGCGGAGGGTCTCACTAAATTGCTGAGACTGGCTGCGAACCTGTGATCCTCCTGTCTTGGGCTCCCAAGTACTGCGATTACAAGTGTGCGCCACCATACCAGGCCGACCCAGGGAATTCTGAAGAACTTCCAGTGGATCCCCAAGCTGTCTGATGTAGACAGTTGGCCTGAGGGTTAATAATGCAGGGTTAAGCTTCATAATATGTCCAAAAGTTTCCTATTTTCATGGGGTATTTACTTCCAGCATCTCATCTTGTCCTCACCCAAACCCCAGGAGAGAGGGCAGAGAAGCTCTCAGAGCCCATGTACAAACAAGGAAACAGAGAGGTCACACGACTGGCACGAGGTCCCACGGCTGGGACATGCAGGTGGTGGAGAGATGTGGCCTGATTCCTAATGCATCCTTTTTATATTTTCACCAGGAAAAGGCTAAAAATAGTGCCTGCTAAAGAGCTTTCTCCCAAGGACTCCAGGCACTACGTTGAAGACATCTCATTAATCCTCATATTCATTCGGGAGCAGCAGGTGGCTAATATCATAATGATCATAATGATCATCACCATGACATAGAATCACGAGGAGCCTGGGGTACTGCTCCCTTAATGCTGTGCTTTCCCGTGACCCTTGTGGCACTCACACACGTGCACACCAGAAACCAGGTGAGGAAGCTACGTGTGGAGGATGAGGCCTGAGGTCCCAGGAGCCAACAGAAAATTTTGCTTCTCTTTTGGCTCCCTATGCTGTGAAGCCAAGTAGCCTCTTTGCCACCAGGATATACCCTAGGATGTTCTGATGCACCAGAGGCGCAAAAGCCTTTGCAGATGACACACGTGGCAGGAGTTAGAAGGCCCAGGGAAAGTTTGGGTGACTTCACAGGCTCAAGTGTAAATAGCGAATAAAGGTACTGAACATCCCCTGGGCTAGAAACACGAGGCCACATCTCTTCCCAGGATAGGGAAGGAAGTCAGCGCATAGAAGTCCACCAGGGCCTTCTGGGCTCCTGTCAGGACAGCAGAGCAGTGGGAGGTGGGCAGGGAGGGGGGTCAACTGCCTCTGTGCTCTGCATTGTCCACACCTGGAAGGAGATGGCTGGGCCCAGGGCAGGTGGTGAGCCTGCCTTGGGATGGAATCCTGGCAGCAGGCTGCACTCAGCACTCTCACTCTGTGATGTGACGGTCTTAACAGCTGAAATGGGGAGAGGGCGAGGGTGCGAAAGGGGCTGTTTGACTTCACAGCACAGGGAGCAAGAAGGCAAGCACAAGCAACCCGGAGAATGCTGTTCCTAGGGTCCCGAATGTTGGTTCAGCTACATGAGCTTCAAGCCCTCCCACCCAGTCTTCCTTCCTTCCTTCCTTCCTTCCTTCCTTCCTTCCTTCCTTCCTTCCTTCCTTTCCTTTCCTTTCCTTCCCTTTCCCTTTCTTTCTTTCTTTCTTTCTTTCTTTCTTTCTTTCTTTCTTTCCTTTCTTTCTTTCTTTCTCTCTCTCTCTCTTTCTCTTCCTTCCTTCCTTCCTTCCTTCCTTCCTTCCTTCCTTCCTTCCTTCTTTCTTTCTTTCTTTCTTTCTTTCTTTCTTTCTTTCTTTCTTTCTTTCTCTGTCTTAGTCAATCCAGGCTGCTGTAACAGAATACCACAGTCTGGGTGGCTTAAACAACAGATATTTATTTTGTAATTCTGGTGGCTGTAAGTCTAAGGTCAAGGCGTGGACAGATTGGTGTCTGGTGAGGACCTGGTTTGCAGATGGCACCTTATTGTGTATCCTTACATGGTAGAGAGACAGAGAGATCTTTAGTAGCTTTCTCTTCTTTTTTTTTTTTTTTTTGGTGTGTTACTGGAGATTGAAGCTGAGGGCATTCTACTTCTGAGCTACAGCCTCAGCCCTTTTTTGTTTTGAAACAGGGTCTCACTAGGTTGCTGAGAGTCTTGCTAAGTTGCTGAGATTGGTCTCGAAGCTACAATCCTCTGTCTCAGCCACCCAACTACTGAGATTATAGGCATGCATCACCATGCCCAGCCCCTCTTTGTCTTTGTATAAAGGACACTGATATCATCATGAAAGCCCCATCCCCATGACCTTACCTGAACCTAATTTTCTTCCCAAAGCCTGACATCTTAATTGGAACCCACTTAAAAGTTAGGATCTCAATCTATACATTTTGAAGAAGGTAGACATGTAGTCCATAACACATATGCATCCACTTAGGAGGTGTTTTTGCAGCATAATCCCCACGGAGCTACAATTCCATGTACTGGATAGCAATTAAGTAGGAGTAATGCCACAGCACAGGATAGGTGCTGGGTACCAAGGAATATTTGACAGGAAAGCCAACACCATATTGGGGTGTCAAGGATTCTGGAGGATGAGCAAGGTAGCCTGGTGAAGATGAACAAGGGGAGCAGATTTGTAGGCACAGAGCAGCACATGCAAAAAAGCAATGCCACCCTACATAGGTCTCATTCTGTCTCACTAACCCAGATTCTCAGCCATCCCCACAACTCCACACAGCTCAGATCCTTCTGGGATGCTTGGGAAGTCATGAGCTTCTCTCTAAAGATCCAGCAGAAATGAAAAATTGATCACAGTAGGGTCTTGTTGAGGAGGGGCATTTCACCTTTCTGGAATTAATGGGTCATCTTGGCTAGGTGACAGTACTGGCTATTTAGTCGAACACTGGTCTAGATGAGACTGTGAAAGTAGGTTTTAGATGGTGGTCAGAAAGCTTTTAGAAAGTAGTTTTTAGATGAGATGAACACTTAAATCAGTAGGCTTTAAATAAGGCAGACTACCCTCCACAATGTGGGGGCCAGTTGAGGGCCTCATGAGAAGGCAGACTGAGGGAAGGAAGACTGCAAGGAGGAGGGGATTCTTCCTCCGGACTATCTTCACAGTCAAGCTGTAGCATCAGTTCTTCCCTGGGTCACCAGATTGCCTTCCTACCCTTTAGATTTGAACTTGCCAGCCTTTTAGCATGAGCCAATTCCTTAAAATCAATTGTCTTCCTCCCTTGTGTATTCATAGTATGTAAGTGTGTCTATGTATGGGTCTTAGTTCATTTCTGCTGCTATAACAAAATACCTTAGACTGAGATATTTATTAACAATAGGCATCTTTCCTCACAATTAAGGAGTCTGGCAAGTCCTCAATCAAGGCATAAGCAAATTGGGTCCAGGCAGCTACTTTTAACTCCTAAAAGTACGAATCCCAATCATCAGGGCAGAGCACCCATGTCTTGATCACTTTCCACAAGGCCCTCCTCTTTTCTAGGAGGAGGGGTACTGGGGATTGAACCCAGGGGCATTTTTCCTCTGAGCTACATCCCCAGATCTCCCCCTTTTTTTGAAACAGGCTCTCATCAAGTTGCTGAGGCTGGCCCTGAACCCACAATCCTATCTCAGTCTCGCAAGTACTAGGCGTGTGCCACTGGGCCTGGCTGCAAGACCTGCCTCTTAATACACCACACTGGGGACTAGGTGTCAGCATTTTAATCTGGGGGGTGGGGGAGCACTGGCATTTAGACCATAGTTCTGTATGTGTGTGTACACATGGACATATGTGTCAGCCCTCCATATCCATGAGTTCTGCATCCACAGATTCAACCAACCACCAGTTGAAACTATAGTTAAGCCTATAATGATTGTGCCTATATTGAACATGTAGACTTTTTTTTCTTGTCATTATTCTGTAAGTAATACAGCATAACAACTATTTACAAAGCATTCACATTATATTAGATATAAGTAATTTAGAGAAGATTTTAACTGTACTGGGGGATGTGTGTAGTTTATAGGCAAATGCTATATACCCTGTTATATAAGGGACTTGAGCGTCTCTGCAGTCTGGTGTCCACTGGGGTTCGGGAACCAATCCCTCACGGATACAGAGGGGCAGTGGTTACACATGCTCATGGGCTGTTCTCTGGAGAACCCCAACTAACCACTGCCCCGGCCCAGGCACTTTGGGTTCCCTGACGTCTGGAATGGTTACATCTTACCCACTAGGAAAGGCCATGCTACCTGGCTTTTCCTGCTGACTACAGGTGTTCACAGTATGATCTGAGAGGGCTTGTTAGGAACAAAAATCCTGAATTCTTACCCCTGCCTGTAATGAGATTCCCGGGTCTAGACAAGTCAATTAACATCCCAAGACTGGTTTCTTCATCTGTTCCATGGCTGGCGGAGACTAAGGTGACTTTTCATGTAATGTTTTCCAGAGTCACGCCCTACACTAAGCGTGTTACATGCACCCTCTCATGTATTCTCACAGCAAAGCCATGAGTTAGGCACCATCATCAGCCCAGTTCTAGGGGTGAGGAGACGGAGGCACAGGGAAGCTGAGCTGCCTTGCCCAGGTTCACACGGGCAGTGGGAGGCCGACTGAAGCCCGTGCAGCCAGGGCGGGTCCTTCTGCTTCACAGCCCTGTTGGACATCTATGGGGACCAGAGAAGCTCAAGCCACAGCTGCAGTTTAACTGCTGTTTCTGTCCCATGCCACCAGGTCGCCCAGCCCCAGGGGCCCTCTCCTCTATTCCCAAAGACTACAGACAACAACTGGACTGAAATAAAGACAACGATGGGAGGTTTATTCAGTGAAATATGGTAATATCCCAGTCCAGGAAGAAAAGATGTGTATAACCACTGAATTTTGCTAACATGTGAACTGGAAAATAATGTGTAGCTATTTTTAGAAGCCCTGTTGTAAATGAGAACAGACGAGTTATAGAGCCCCTGAGGGAGGGCATTCATCCGAATGTAAATGTCGACATAACCCTGGCAACAGCAGCCCTCGCAGGCGCGTTCTGTCCTGTAATTACACTTCTCTGGGTTGTGTCACGCGCTCAGCTTGCTTTGGGGGTGACCACTAGCTGCCGCTGCTCTCTGACATCATGGGGGTTCAGCAAGGGCTTCTCTTCACTCCAGAAGCATTGACCTGCCTCTCAGGCACTCCAGCGTGACGCTCAGAGTGCTACGCCGCCATGGGGAAGGAGTGTCTGCTGTAGCTACAGGTGCATGCAGGTAGCAACAATGGGCAGTGACAACAACTACAGCAACAGTACACCGAGTGCTTACTACCAACCAGGCCATCGCTTCATGGAATCAGCTAAAATGATTCCATGGAAAAGAGGCAGTACTGCATAACGATGAAGAATTTGAACTAGGGCAACCAAATCCCATTTCTGCTACTTACTACCTAGTAATTATTTACTTACTATCTTAATTTCCTTATGAGCAAAATAGGAACAGAAATACCACTAGCCTTTTAGTACTACTGTAATGATTAAATGAGTTGATTTCTCAAAAGCACTTAAAATAGCATCTGGATCACTGTATGCACACACATGCACATACACACACGTGTGTGTAGTTGGTCCTCCATAGCTGTAGGTTCCACATCCAACCATGGATCAAAAAATACAAAAAAAAAATTGTCTGTGCTAAACATTCATGAACTTTTTCCCTGTCATTATTCTTTAACAATGCAATATTGTGGCAATTTGCATAGCATTTACATTGTATTAGGTATTATAAGTAATCTAGAGATGATTTAAAGTATGCAAGAGGGTATGCAGAGGTTATATGCAAATATTACATCACTTTATATAAATGAGTTTTTGTATCTACAGGGGGTCCTGGAACCAATCCCCTGAGGATACTGAAGGAGAACTGTATGTATACAACTGTATATATATTGTATACAATTTTATATTTATGTATATATTTTTATTCCTCCCAATAACCCTCTGAGGCAGGCAATATCACTATTGATTTTAGGGATGAGACTAGGATGTGTGGTCTGTTCGAGCCCTGCATTGTCCTCTTACCAGCCAGGCTCCTGTTGCTGTCGCTGTGTGGAAGGAAAGACGGCATGTCTATCACCCACATGCAGGACACGCCACACATGCTCAGCCTGTATCTCCAGGCACTCTCCCTGCCCCGCAGGGAGACAAGTTCCCTAACTCTCTGCCCCAGGAAGGGCTGATGAATGACCAGCAGAGACTGGGAAATAGCCAGATGCCCCCTTGAGGGGGCCATGTCATCTCCCACAGTACCAGGGGGACTGCACCCCCACTGCCCACAGTGCTCTCCTGCTTGTTCGTGGACCCTGTTTGGCTTCATTCATGTCTCTGTGCCACCGTCTCCTTTCCCTACTGATGTTTCCTTGGATCCCCTCCCGAATAAGCTACCTGTGTTCACATCCTCATCTCAGGATCTGCTTCTGGGAGCACCCAAACTAAGACACACATACCTATGCACGCGTATATTCTGTTTATGTATAGAGTTAGGTTAAATAATGACTGAAAGAGATAAATAAGTATATTTGTTTCCTATGGCACTACAACAAATTATTGTGAACTCGGCAGCTTAAAACAACAGCAAGGCACACCCTCACAGTTCTGAAGGCCAGAAGTCTGACATCAGTGTCACCAGGTCAAAGTTAAGATGCCGATAGGGCTGTGCTCTCTCTAGAGGCCCCAGGGGAGAGTCCACTCCTGCCTCTGCTGGCTTCTGGTGTCTGCCCGCGTTCCTCGGCTTGTGGCTTCATCACTCCTATTTCAAGGCCAGCACCTTCAAATCTTCCACTGCTCTGTCTTTATGTCACCTTCTCTCCTGTGTGTCGTGTCAAGTCTCCCTCTGGCCCCCTCTCATAAGAGTACTTGTGGTAGCATTTAGGACCCACCACACAGAACCCAGGATACTCTCCCCAACCTAAGATCCTTAATACATCTGCAACGACTCTGCCATATATGGTAATGTTGACAGGTTCAGGGAGTAGGTCATGGATACATTTGGGGGCCATTGTCAGTTTAGCACACTAGATAACAATTAATGTAAAAAATTTGACTTTTATCCTTTTCATGTACTAGGGTACTAGGGATATGGGGATGAATGGGACATGGTCCTTGTCCCCCAGATGCTCATACTCCAAATGGACAGATAGACAAGAAAAGCCGCCTCTACAAGGTGCTGGCTAAATGCTGAGCCAGAGCCATGAAGAGGGCGCTGAGCAATGGAGGACAAGGGCACATGACTGGGCCTGGGCCAGGCATGGAGGGATTCCTGGGGAATGCCCCTGGAAGAGAACGCGGCGGAAGCTGGAATCCAGGAGAAACGTATCTCTTGGTGGCCACGCATGTGGCGAGGGGCGACTCAGAATCTGGGAATATGATTTGAACTTGGGCTTCCAGGCTGTTGGGCAGCTGTGTTTGCAAAGGTAGGAGAAGAGAACATATTTTGCTTAGGAGTTTGCTAGCTTGATTTATAACTTTGAAGTGTGTAGACATCTGGTGTGTGGTGGCTGGTGGTGCCAGCAATTCCAGAGCACGTTCCCCTCCTTCACCAACACCCCACATCCCCTCCTGGAGCACAGACTCTGCCTGGGCTGTTTCTGTAGAAGCTTCCAGGTTTCTTGCAGTTCTCCTTGCCCTCCTCCTTGGCTCCTGGGGCCCTCAGTGGTCTCCAGGGAGTTCAGCTTTACCAGGTGCTGTGGGCTGAGAATGGTTTGTCCCCTCAAAACTCACACTGAAGTTTAATCCCTATTGTGAGATATTAAGAGGTGAGACCTTTAAAGCATGACTGGGGCTCTGCCCTCCTGAATGAATTAATCCATTCATGAGATTAATGGATTAATGACTGATGGATTATCTTGAGAAAGGATCTGCTTTAAAAGCCAGTTTGGAGAGGTCTCAGGCTCCCTGTCTTTGTCACGTGAGGCCCTGCATCACCTTCCAGCTCAGCCAGCAAGAAAGCCATCATGATGGAACTATAGACCAGAGCTATGAGCCAAAATGGACCTCTTCTTTAAAATATACCCAGTCTGTGGTATTCTGCTGTTGTCTAGAATGGACTAGGAGAGCAGAGGACTCAGCCATAGCAGGGAGCGGTCAGCTCTGGGGCTTGCTTCCTGTTGTGTTCTTGCTCTTCCCCTGTCTAGGAGGCTCGTCCCTCCTCTGGGCCTCTGCATGTAATATTTCTTCTTTGTCGAATATTCTCTCTTCCCCTTCTCCCCCACTTTCTTACCAAGGTCTGATTTTTCCCTCCTCTGTGTTCAGCACTGGGCTTTGTGCATACTGATGCATACCATTGTGAGATGAATTGTGTCCCCCAAACGATGCTCAAGTCCTAACCCCCAGTACCTGTGATGGTGGCCTTATTTGGAGATAGGGACCTTACAGACCATCAAGTGCAGACGAGGACAACTGGGCAGGCCCCGATCCAATAGGGCTGGTGTGTTCATAAAAAGGGGAAATTGAGCACAGAGACAGACACACATGCATAGGAAGGTAACACGATGACACAGAGAGAATGACATCTACAAGCCAAGAACGCCAGAGGCCATCAGAAGCCAGGAGAGGGGCAGGGGACAGATTCTGCCTCACAGGCCTTAGAGAGAGCTAACCCTGCTGACACCTTGATTTCAGACTGCCAGCCTCCAGAGCTGTAAGATAATAAATTTCTGTTGTGCAACTGACTTAATTTGTGGTACTTTGATATGTCAAACCTGGGGCCACATTTTAGCCAATGATCCACCGCATGCAGGTACACAGGATAGTGGTCCCATAAGACCATAATGAAGCTGAAAACTTCCTACCACCTAGTGACATAGTAGCAACACACTCACTACACCTGTGTTTGTGGTGATGCTGCTGTAAACAAACCTACTGCACTGCTGGTGGTACAAAAGTACAAGCACAGTGCATAATACATGACAATGAGGGTAAACGGCTGTTACCAGTTTATGTATTTTACCATGCTACACTTTTTTATCATTATATTAGAATATACTCCTTGTACTTATGAAGAAAATGTTTACTATAAACAGTGTACTGCGTTTTGCTGGCAGCAGCCTCACGCATGTCATATACGGAGTCTCTCAATTGCATCAAGAGGTCATGTCTAGGGACTGACCTATTTCATCTAGGTCTGGGTAAACACTGCTGTGATGTTCCTACAACGAAATCTCCTAGCCATGCATCTCTTGGAACATATCTCTATTCTTAAGCCATGCACGGCTATACTAAGAGCCCAATCGTAGTGTGTTATATCTGATACCTTGTCTCCACAACTAAACAGTCTCTTAAGCACCTGGACCACATTGGCCCAGGACCTAGTACAGTATCTGACACTTCCTAGGCAGTCAAAAAATGTTGGTACCATAAGAATAATCAGACTTCACAGTGGAAAACCACTGTGGAGAATTTTAACCATTGTCCTAATTACCTATCACAAAGATGCCAATTATGAGCAAATGAGTCTGTGGCCCTATTAATTATATCATCACCTAGATATGGCCTCCCAGGAATAACCTTTCTCAGTTATTGGGGTGATAATCAATGAGGGCTGGAGGGAATTGAGAGGGTTGGCTGCTCAGCAGTGGGGTAGGGAAAAAGAACAAGAACACTTGAAAAATCTGGACGTTCTTTTTCACATGCTAAATTGATTTCTGGTCCTTATCTTTCAGAAGCACCTCCATGGAGTGGGGCTGGGGGCTGGGTACCAGCCAGGAGTGATTTATGAGGGCCATCTGCAGCCGGCGCAGGGACCGCTCACACCTGCATGTTCCTAGCTGGGATTACACACCTTTGCTCTTGGGTCATGTGTCCCCTACTGCAAGTGACACATGCAGCCAGGGTGTCTCAGAGAAACCCGATTCCTGGAGCTACAGGTCCAAGCTCCCTGGCACTATCCCTGAGACCTACTCAGCTGCTAAGACATGACACTTTTCTGAAGACACTGGGGTCTCAACTCAGACCTATACAATATCCTGCTGCTATAATTTAGGAATAATAAGCAGAAAAATTGCAGTCTTTCTGGAATGTGATTTTGGGACTTGTTCTTCAGTTCCAATATAATTTTCTCAGAGGTGAACATATCTCTCCAGTAATCATTCATTTCCAAGTATAGATGGTGGCGTATTACCATTTGAAAACAGACGGAGCTGCGAGGACTTATTTTGCAGCTAAATAAACTGCATTTGAATTTGAGTCTTTTCTGATCTCATCTCATCTTAGCTCCAAATTATGACTCAAGAGTGATCAATACTGTGCAAAAGTGAGCTAAAGTTTTCATTATCAAATATACATAGAGAGAGACTCGGAAAAAAGCAAAAAACACTATTACTAATGATTGCCTCTAGACAGCCAGGATTATGGGTGATTTTAATTTTTAATATTTTTACTTCTTTAATTTTGAAAATGAACATTCATTTTTTATATAACTAGAAAAGCATTCCTTTTCCAGGAGCGGGTGTGCTAGTATGGATGACAAGTGTTTACTGTGTGGGGGCGGGGTGCACAGCCAGCCTGGGAGACCGAGCCTCATCGTCATTCTGAAACATGTTTTAAAGCTGCTGCATTCCCGTACTCTACCTCCTGCCCCGGTGTCCTCCAGACCCAGCCTTAAATGTCACCTCCGTGAGGTTCTCTTTATTTCCTTTATTAAAGAGCAAATAAAGTCAGGAGGTCACAAAGTCATCCATGGAGGTCTAGCCTTGGGTCACCCTACAGAGAGGCAGACAATTAGGGACTCTTTTAATCCCTCTCCCAGATAGAGAGCTCCTTCTTCGATGAAGTCCATCCTTTCTGCTAAAGATGAAAGCTAATAGCTCTTATTTGAACCTTGGTAGAAGGGGGGGGTATTCCATCATAGTCCTGGGTCTACTTGAACAATAAAATATTTGCATGATGCTGAACAAAAGTGTTTCTAACTCTAGCTTTGGTCCAACTGCCAGGGGACTTTCACCAAAGCCACTACCTGCTGCACCCCAGAGCGCCTACTTAAGGGGCCTGGGCTGGGGCCTCTGCAGCTGGAGCTCTGTAAAAGCTCCCCAGACGATTCTGATATGCACCAGTGCCGAGAACTGCTGGCGCTGAGTTTTCAGAACACTCGTCCACTATTTCAGCTAATCCTTAGAACTGCTACGGGCAAGGCGAGTCTGCCCTATTTTCCCAGGCAGGTCTTTTTATAGCTACTACTTTAAAACCTTAAGTCTCATTCTACTCCTGGAGTTTTTCCAATTTTCTTTTTCTTTCGTGAAATCTACAATGGAGATGCCTTCCGGCTTGAAAATTCTCCAGGTGTCTGAATATAAACTCTCAGCCCTTGAGAGTCTGGTCTGTTCTGTGATTCCCCAGGCACTTGAAACATTTTGGTCTCAACACTTTTGCTACCTAAAGATACCAGAAAGCCCTTCCTAACTCTCTGGAGCTGGCATTATCCTGTCCTCTCTTTTAAGTTGGGTTAAAAAAAAATGCCAATGTCTTCAGGGCCAGACAGGCACTGTGAAAGTATTAATCTGACGGTTTGCTCCAGTGGCCCCTACAGCACGGGGAGAGGTGCCGATGGCGTGTGTCGGAGCCTTGAGCTGTCACTGTGACCTTGGGCAATGACTTACCAGCTCTTGCCTCTGGAGTATCATCGGAACCATATCTTTACTGGTCTCCATAGTAAGCTCTGAAAAGCTCAAGTATATGTTTTCATCTGTTTGATCATCACAATACTGTACCTTAGGGGTAAATTTTACATCCCATATTTACATACTGGGTCATTTAGACTTAAACAGGTTTAAATGAATTTCAGTTGAAAATTCACACAAGTAGACACTGGCCGAACTTGGTTTTGAAGTCAGTTTTTTTTTTTTTTTCTTTTTTTTAGTTCCAAGCCCTTTGTTTGTCCCACCAGGCCACATCAAGTTCTCTAAGAGTGTCAATCATGTTCCCTGCTCAAAGGGCCGTTGGTAGGGCTGAATGCGATGAGGCCCTGCAGCAGGCAGGGGACCTGTCTGCAGTGTCAATAAAGCATTGCAATTCATACAAATAAGAGCAAAGAATGACCAGAGTGGCGCAGGATGAGCTCCATTCCCCTCACCTGTCATCTTACATATTCTTCCCTCTCTCTCCTAGACTCTAAGCTCCAAGGGTCGGGGCCTGGCCTCATCTAATTAAAGCAGGATCTCTGGAGGATGGGGTCCAGATTTCAACATTTTGTCTGTGTTTGAAACTTCCTAGATTAGTCTATTGTTCAGGCAGATTGAAAAGCACGGTTCAAAAAGAGACCATGTGCCGGGCGTGGTGGCGCACGCTTGTAATCCCAGTACTTTGGGAGGCGGAGACCGGAGGATCCGGGTTCGTGGCCAGCCTCAGCTCTTTCTCCCTGTCTCTCTCTCTCTCTCTCTCTCTCTCTCTCTCTCTCTCTCTCTCCTTAGTGAGGCCCTCCGCAACTTCGTGAGACCCGGTTTCAAAATAAAGTATAAAAAATAGGGCCGGGGGCGTAGCGCGGAGGTACAACGCCCCTGCGTTCAATCCCCGGTACCACAAAAAAAAAAAAAAGAGACCATGTGTTAAACATCTTTGGAGCCCCAGACACATATGGCCTGGCAGATAAAGAATGTAGTGTAGTATATGTACATAAACAGTGCAACAGAACTGGAAAATCTAGGTTAAAATCTGACTACAACTACCACTTATTAGAAAAAGGAACTTCTCTTTGACCTTAGATTCCTCATTTATCAAAAAAATAAAAAATAAAAATCAGCTGGTCCCAGTACATGGGAGGCTGAGACAAGAGGATCGCAGATTCAAGGTTAGCCTCAGCATTGTAGCAGCTCTCAGCAACCTAGTGAGACCCTGTTTCAAAACAAAAAATAAAAAGGACTGGGGTATAGCTTGGAGATAGAATGTCCTGGGTTCGATCCCCAGTACCATCACCACAACAAAAAATTGAAAAGAAAATAAAAAGATCTGTCCTCTCTTCTCTCTGGGGTTGTGCTGAGAAGCGACAGAGACCAACATGGTGCCGATGCGGTCACACTTGTGAACGCTGACACATTATGCAGAGGGAAGGCAGCATGACAGTATTATAGGTGCTTAATAAATATTTATTGATCTTCACGAAGTCTTACCTACCCATCTTTTCTTCACCCTTAAATATGAAGCCGGGGGAAATAAATAAGAAATATAATTGCACCTCATACTTCAGGACTCCCTAGGCAGCTCGCATTAATAGGTCTCTTCAGCTTTCCTCTAAGTGCTAATAATTCCTGGGCATTTTGATGGTAGCACTTTCTCCCAAAGATGAATTGACCCCAGCTAAGAGCCAGGCTCCTTCCCAAATCTCATTACAATCAGGCTTGATGGCAGTCAGGCTGCAGAATGTAACAAAATTAGAGCTTTTAAATCATTATCTCGACTCTGGGCACATCACATTAATAAATGGGAATGTAGATGAGAGAGACGAGGCTGGGACCGCTTTGCCCACTCCGTGCTCCGCACCATACAGGGAAGGGAATCGATTGCACCCCAGCCAGGAGCCCAGCTCCCCGCCTAGCGCGGATGTGCTAGTGGATGCTTGAATCCCAGCCGCCTCTCTCACTCCCTACAGTCATCCTTCAGGGGACCCGCTTCTGTCAGCTCCCTCTCCTGCTAAAGGTAAAGCTAGGAAAAATGGACATGCCAGGGTGTTTAGGAGACATCTCTGTGAGCAAGAAGTGACTTAGGAGGCCCTCGCTGCCACTCTGTCCCCTCTCGTTGCTTTTCTGAGCTTCTGAGCAGGTCCCTCATCTCTCCACTCACTCAGCAGCACCAGCACACAGCTGTGATAGGTGGGGTGCTTGGGGGGGACGCATCCAGGGAGGACAGTCCGATGGCCCTTCTATTTCCCACTCATCTCTTGTATCGGCGGTGTTCCCCACCTCTTCGTGGTGTGGGTCCCTGACATTTTCTTTCTGGATATTGCAACAGCCTCTAACAGGTCTCCCATCACCTTCCCCCCGGACATCCCACTGCTAATGAGTTATTCTCCCTCTCCCTGCTCACTCCCCCTCTGGGGAGTTTCCAAGGGTCTAGGGCAGAGCCTCTTCTCAAAGACCTTTGTGTCTGGGCCCTGCTTGGTCCACAGGACAGCGCTTCCTCCTGCTCCGGTGCTCCCCAGCCTCTTCTTCTAAGATCCAGCTTTCCTCCCAGCCTGGTAGACTAAACCCAGTTCCTGTAGCACTCAGAGGTCTCTGTCTTCCTCCCTCTGGCCCCAACACCCAGCCCTGTGTGTTTGTTTCCTGGTTTTTCCTTAGCCTCTGCGTGGAAGATGTTCCCGAGCCTTAGCTAGTCTACTTTCCAGGATAGTCTTCTAAGTGAGATTCATGCTCACGTGTCACTTTTCTAGAGAAGGATTTCCTAGATGACCCAGTCCATGAAAGCTTGTTTTTATTCTTTGAAAACATTTAGCATTACCTGATATATTTGTTCATTTACACATAATTTTTTTTTACTCCTCCTTAGACTGGATTGTAAACCTTATAAAATCAAGAAACTATTTATCTCTTTCACTAGTACATCCCCCAAGCCCAGGACAGTGCTGGGCACATAGTAGGTTCTAAATAACTATTTGGATGGATGGAGGGATGGAGGGATGGACTGATGGATGGATGGATGGATGGATGGATGGATGGATGGATGGAGTGGGTGGGTGGGTGGATGACTGGTTGGGTGGGAAGCTGGATGGATGTATGGGTGGGTGGGTGGGTGAATGGGTGGACAACGGGAGGGTGGGTGGATAGATGGATAGGTGGATGGATGAGTAGATGAGTGGATGGATGGATGGATGGATGGATGGATGAATGGATGGGAGATGAATGGATCAGGGGCCTTATCTACAAGCCCCCTTTGACTCTCCCAATTGAGTTATTGCAGACATTCTCTGCTTTCTCTTAACACCTCATGTCTGTGTTGCAGCCTTTATTACATATTAATTGTCTCATAACCATAGTTCCTATCAGGGTGGACATTGTTAAATATATTTTCTTTCAAATTTAACATGAAATTTCCTCCAGGAATTTACAATCCTGAAAGAAAGGTAAGGCATGTTCAAAAAGACCTAAACCTTTTATGTGAGTTATAAGTACCCTAAAGGATGAAATGAAGTGACACGGGGCCAGCAGGTCACGGACTGTGGAAGATGCCAGCTCCCTACAGTTCTGGACTAACAGGCACCCCAGATTGAAACCCCAACCAGCCATGAATGACCCTGGGACCCCCTGGGACTGTCTTTGGAAGACACAAACGTGGACTGAGATCAATCTAGAGACTAGCCTCTGCGTGGAAGATGTTCCCGAGCCTTAGCTAGGCTACTTTCCAGGATAGTCTACTAATTGAGATTCATGCTCACATGTCACTTTTCTAGAGAAGGATTTCCTAGAATCCTTTTGAATTGCCTACCCCATACCAGTTCCTCCTTCCTTCACAGCTAATAGTACTTCAGTTTTGTTGATGGTGGCTCAGTGGCCACTCACAGGTCTGAACCAATCACTGTTCTTTGTTTTCTCAGGACTTGGCAGTTCTGGTAGCCACGTGACCCAGTTCTGGTCTGTGAAACTTAAAGGCTGCATTTTGGAGGAGCGGATTCTGAGAACACTTTTGCTTCCTTATAAAAGGGAACGGGATCACCCTTTCCCTTCCTATTTGCCTTGAATGCAGCCAGGATGGTTGGAGCTGCAGTGAGTGTCTCGAAACCATGAGTAACAATCTGTGGAAAAGGGCAAGAGAATCAGAGAGACAGTCCTGACATCTTGAGCACCCGAGCTAATGCTAGAACCATCTACTCCCAGACTCTGTTTTGCAAGAAAAATAAACCTCTGTTTATTCAAACCACTGTTGCTTGATGTTCTGTTATTTACAGATGGTCTTATTCCTAACTAATATGGATCTATACAGACATGTCAGATCCAGGCCTGGCACTCGTCTGGAAGCCCACAGTTCTCAGAGGCATAAGGAAAGTTCTAAACAGCAGAGAACAAAGCTGGAGTTGGACTCCTTCCCACCCTCCGCCCAGGGGCTTCTCCCAGACTCATGAGTTGTGAAGGCTTCAGGAGATTCCGAAGCTCCTGGCCACGTCTTGCTCTGATCATGTCAGAGCAAGTCACCAGGGTGGCCTTGTGTCCAGATGATATGAAGCCAAAGTGACATTCCTCTTCCAGTTCACTGCCACTTCTATCAATAAAACTTTTCCTTTTATCAGTATTTCCAACCACAAGGAGTGCTTCCCTCGTTTCCATACTTCTTGGTAGATTCTGCACTTGAAGCTGGCTTTCTGGACAACTGTCGATGCGGTCCTACAGGACCCTGACCTTACAAGGTCCCCCCTCTTGATTTGATGAAGTATTGTCACTGTGTGAAATTCTTAATTTTTAATGAAGGGCCCCCTATTTTCCTTTTTTACTGTATTCCAATATTATATAGTCAGTCCAGCTTCTACTTTTAGGCTTTGTGGCTTTAGGCGATTTCTTAGCCTCTCTGAACCTCAGTCTCCTTATCTGCCAAATGAGAATAATAGTAATTGTTTTGCCACATTGCGGAGAGGACTAAATAAGATATAAGCACAGTATCCCCACCGCACCTGGGCTGCGGGAGTGCTCTGCACAACTTCCTTCTCCTGCTCTTCTCCCTTGGAGTGTCCGTCCCTAACAGACTCCTCCTGTGGGCACGCATCCAACTCTATGGCTGAAGTTCATGGTCCCAATGCCTCATCTAGTAAAGTGCCAATCAAACTCTTGGAGGGCTGTGACCATCTCTGTTTCCTCTCACGGTGCCTGGCACGGTCCCTCGTCCTTACAGGGCACAAGATAAAGGATTGACCAATGAAGGAAATGCACTCTGAAAGCTCCAAGGAGTCTGTGTCAAAGCCCATGTCTCCTTTTGAAGTTGCATTTAGGGAACAGAATAATTTAGCAGCAATATAATAATAAAAAAAGTGTATTCAGGATTTTGTGAGGCTCAAAAAATGCTATTCCCGCTTATCTAATAGAAGAACAGTCAAAATCTCCTCTGGTCCCAGGCTGAGCTTCCTTACGGAATGAGATTAGAGCCGGGACATTACCATAGGAATCGAATGTAGCGGAGACCTGGCTTCTTTCAGGGGCTGAGGTGAAGTCCGTGATAAGAGCAACAAAGGCTTTTTTCAATAAGCTGCTTTCAGCAGCATCTCTAGCTTGCCTTAGGATTGAATTCCCGTTGCATTGTGATGCCTGATGTTGAAGGTAAAACCTGCTTACCAGGCAGAAAAGTCTGTAGCTAGACACCAAGTGTGGCTAGAAAGGAATCAGTCAGCGAAATGAGTGATGTTGACGGAGTAGTTAGAGAGGAGGAGAGTTTGGTACAGAACTCAGTTTTGGTTTTTTTTTTTTTTTTGCGGTACCAGGGATTGAACCCAGGGGCGTTCTACCTCTGAGCTACACCCCCAGCCCTATTTTTTATCCTTTATTTTGAAACCGGGTCTCACGAAGTGTTGGAGGGCCTCACTAAGTAGCTGAGGCTGGCCACGAACCTGGATCCTCCCGTCTCTGCCTCCCAAGTACTGGGATTACAAGCGTGCTCCACCACACCCGGCAGAACTCAGTTTTTTTACATATAGAAAAAGTGGCCAGGCACAGTGGTGCACACCTGTAATCCCAGTACTTGGGAGGCTGAGACAGGAGGATCTCAGGTTCAAGGCCAGCCTCCATGACTTAGCAAGACCCTCAGCAACTTAGTGAGACCCTGTTTTGAAAAAATAAAAATAAAATAAAAAGGACTGGGGGTGTCGGTTGGAGGTAGAATGCCCCTGGATTCAATCCTGAGTACCAATAAAAAAGAAAGAGAGGAAGGGAAGGAGGGAAAACAGAGAGTATGCCTTAAGAATTAAGAAAAATCCACCCATTTCCATTTCAGAGCATTTTAATAAGCAATAGCTTACATAGCTAAGTAGTAGTTAAGGTAGCAGTAGCACGGATGGGACACTGGCTCCTCTCACCTCTTCCTCAGTGCTGTGAGGTAGATGTGTTGGTCTCACCGCTCTTCAATCAAGTCAATTGAGGTTTCTGAGGATCAGTAATTTGCTCAAGGGCAGATTGTAGCCAAAGACTGCTAGTGCATGGAGCGCAGGGATCTCGAGTGTGGGGCTTGGTGAGTTTTAACACAGCGTGCCCTGAACCCTGCCCAGATCGCAGCACCCAAGGCTCCCTGCGTCCTGGAGGCGCTCACGCTGCCTCCCAGTGAGACCAGAGGCTACCCCAGTCCTGACGCTGTTCCCAGCAATTCGTTTGGGCAAAGCAGCCTTGCTCATTTCACTTTCTGCATCATTTTCCTCAAAGAAGACCAAGAGGTGTTTTTCTCTCAGTTTTGCAGACATCTATATACGTAAATAGAGATGTGTGTGTGTGTGTTTGTGTGTGTGAGTGTGTGTGTGTGTGTGTGTGTGTGCACGTGCACAAGCCCTCTGTCCCAGGCTGTGGCTTTGTCCCTCTCTCTGGCCATGGCAGGCCCACCCCTAACATTTGTAAGACCCATGGCAAGGGTCACATGGAGACCCACAGACCATTTGTCTAAATGTGTCAGAGGCACACACGAAGCCAGCAGACTGTTAAATTAAATAATGGTTCTTCCCATCTCGACAGAGGAACACCTTTACACCACGGTAGAAGGCCAGGCTTGAACTGACAGTGTCCAGACTCCATGGAGTTCTGGAACATGGTGACAGAGAGTTGGCTGAGGCTCCACACTGGAAACCATCCCCTTCTTTTCTCGTTCCTGGCTCCATCCCACACCTGATGTACATGGCCACCCCAGCATCTACGCCTCAATTCTGTCCACAGTCTCCACAAAAAGGCAGGCTTGCCACCCATCAGGCCTGGGGCGTGCATGCTGTGGGCACCGTGCACTGTTCAGGGACAGACCTGCAGAAGACGTGCACACAGGAAGAGGTCTAGGAAGGAAAGTGTGAGCTCCAGTCATTGGGGCTATACACTCC
Organism: Glis glis; assembly: GCA_004027185.1. Taxonomy (NCBI): domain Eukaryota; kingdom Metazoa; phylum Chordata; class Mammalia; order Rodentia; family Gliridae; genus Glis; species Glis glis. The sequence continues at coordinate 71,361 of PVJS01000015.1, forward strand.
ACATCCCTCAAGGTGGGACACAGTCTGAGGAGGCCAGGCAGGACTTACGGAACTTGGGCTTAGAGTGCCTTCTTGCCTTGTCCAGGGTGGTTCTACAGATGAGGGGTCACTTATGTCAATCAAGAGATAAGTCTCTTCATTTCTGAGTGCACTCTGAGGAGTTCACTCTGGTTAAATCCCTCTTCACCAAGAACTTGCTAAATGCCGAGCAATGAGCCATGTCCGGAGATGAACTAGATGGGCTCCGGTCTAGTTGGGGCACCTGACTTTGACAGTTCTGCGCCATGGTAGAAATATACCTAAGAGGTTTATGGAGGGCCCCGTAAGGAGAAAACATCTGAGCAGTCTTGGGAGGTGAGAACGTACTAACCAAAGAAGCAGGGGAGGGTATTTGGAAGAGAACAGCAAGAGTTAGAAGGGTCTACGCGGTGAGCTCGGAGCCCTCCAGCAGCGAGAGGGCATGAACGGTGGGTGACAAGGTGGGTGTCAGGAGAGGCCAGCACGCGCTGCAGCAGGAACACAGATCCTACTTCGGCCGTCCAGCGAAGGGGAGGCCTGTGCGAATCGACATTTTTAGATGTGTGACTCTGGCACTGATACGAGGACAGTGAAATTAGGTAGAAGATGATCCAGACAGGAATTCATGAAGGCCTGCTTACTTATCAATTCAATAAATAGCTACTGAGCTCCTACAATATGCCAGGCATGGTCTCATCCTGGGGCTAGTACGGTGGGAAAGGGAGAAAAAGCCCCACTCTCAAAGCGTGTCCATTCTAATGAGGAGGCAAAGACGCCATAGATACAGAAAGCAATAAGTACATCAAGTTACATCAGACAGAGCCAGGTGCTGGCAATGGGGTCAAGCTCCTGGGGGCACGCGGGGAAGAAGCGGAGTCGATCATTTGTTCACGCGTTTCTTCAACCAGCACATATGTATTACTTGAGGGCCGACCACGGGCGGTGGCTCTATCATGGAGAGATTAAATGGGCACTCACTTTGTTTTCACGCAGTTATGTCTCACGGGGGAGTCAGACACTATTCAAATACGGTCAAGGACTGTATAACAACACACCCGTCAACAACAGACAGCAGATAGGACAGATTATAATGGAGCTGAAGAATTCCTATCACCTAGTGTTTCTATTGTGCCTTTCCTGTGTGAAGATGTGTTTAAACACACACACACTTCCCTTGTGTTATGAGTGCCGAGAGTATCCCGTACAGTTACATACTGGACAGGTTTGTAGCCTGAGAGCAATAGGCTACAGCAGTAGCAGGCTGTACCATCCGGGCTCTCTGTGATGTCCACAGGATGATGATATAGCCTAAGGGTGCACTTCTGAGAATGCATCCCCACCCTCAGGCAGTGCACGGCTGTGCCCCACCACTAAGACACACATTCCAAAGAAAGGTGGGTGGGTGGGTCTTGGGGGGTGAATAACCAAGGAGGCGAGAGCAGAGTTTAAGGTCAGACTTCCCTGGTTCCCCTAGAGCAGGTCCAGACCCTCAGGCTGTCCAGGTCTTTTTTGGTACTAAACTTCCACTTGCCATGGAAGTGGCAAAAAAAAAGAGGCAGGCTTCTTGGAGTTCTTTTCTGTTTTGTTTTTCTTCTTCTTTCTTTTTTTTTTAGACAGGGTCTTTCTAGGTTGCTGAGAGTCTCGCTATGTTGCTGAGGCTGTCCTTGAACCTGCGATCCTCCTGTCTCAGCCTTCCAAGTACTGGGGTTACAGGGGTGCCCCACCATGCCTAGCTGCTGGAAGTCCTTTTTAGAGCAAAGCAGGGTTAAGAACCAGGAAGGGAGGAATTTATCCAAATAATCCTCTCCACACATGTGATATAAAGATTGAGAGCACTTGGCCAGATCTTTCCTCGTCTGATCCTCACCATCGGCCTCTTCGGTAGGCAAGGTCAGTGCTGCTATCCATCCCCGCAGGAGGGAAGTGACCTGCTGAAGGTCAGAGCTGGTAAGTGCCAGGACGGTCCCTCCTCCAGCAAGGCCCATGACTCCCTTTGGCCTTGTTGTCCCCAAGCTGCTCCAGGAAGAGCTCAGCCAGGCTTTTAACAATCAATCAAGAGTTTTCCTGAGGCATCTGCATAGACTTTTGGCAAGTAGTCTCAGAAGCTATTCTTGCAAAACGCACTCTTATTTTTTGCCCAATCAATGCTGAGGTCACAAGAAAAAAGGGAAAAAGAAAAAGAAAAAGAAAAACTCCACACAAAACACCCTTCCATTTGCACCAGTCAGCCTGACAAAGCCTATTTTGCTTGCAATTCAAATTGGAAACAGCCTTCTGTTCTCATTAGTTTGGGTTGTAGCCGTCATTACATTCTAAACAATTAATCCCCGAATGCCAATTTCTTACTAGAATTATCATGGACTCGACAACTGGCTTTCTTAGCAGCCAGGCTGTAGCAATTATTCTCAGCTTTTGTAACTAAACGTGCTGTGCAGGACACTTTCCAATGTGTCGACATCATTGAGTTATCAACACTGATCTCTATCAGGGGAAGGAAAAGGCCTCGTAATCAAGCCCCTGGTTTCCTGACATCCACAGGCTCCCCGTGCTCTCTCTGCTTGCTCTGAGAGAGTGAGAGAATCCCTCGTGCCTCAACCCCACTGAAAACCAGGAGCTAGTGTGTTCTGAGAGCAAAACCAAGGGCAGCATGCAGCAGAGGGGTCTCAGATTACAGGACAGCTCTCCCTGAGCCCGGGACCCATGGCGCCGTAGCGGAGGACAACATTCTCGGCTCAGGGTAGCTGTACCCTTGGGCTCCCAGTTGTGGGGCAAGAAACCATCCTTGCAAAGCTGGGCTACCCGGGGTCAGCCCCAGGAATCTAGAGTGGTCTATGGGATTCCCCCTTTCTTTCCTGCAAGAGAGGCTGCAAGCAAGGCTGCTCCAGGTGAGCCACTCAGAGACCAGCCAGGGGCTCAATCCACTCTATTTTCCCAAACTTGGGCCTTTTGGAGGATAGTGGAGGAGGAGACATGGGCAGCTCCTGACTTCACAATCCCGGCTCTACCACTTGCTGCCATGTGGCCTTGGACACACTGCTGACCCTTTGTGTCTCAGATTCCTCATCTATAAAGTAGTGGTAATAATAGCTCTACTTCACAGGGTTATTTTGAGGATTAAGTTAGGTAATGTGAGTAATTAGAACACTGTGCCTGGTGCACAGTTAGTGCTTTATAAGTGTATGTTTAAAACTAAAGGAAAGAGAACTTATTTTAAATAATTAAAGGGCTCTTTTAATGTTCTTTTGTCCTGTTTAGATTTGAGACTTACAAGATAGAATAGCAAGGCAGAAAGAAAAAGTTGTGATCCCCTACCCCCAAGCCCTGAAGCACCCTGGTTTATTTGAGTTTACCTGCAAAAACCTTGGCACTATTATGACCGTGACTCTTCTCCAGGTCTCAAAAAGTGATCTTAAAGCATTTCTCAATAGTATGTAGAGAACTAGTCTTCAGATCATCAGTACCTAGCCCAAGTTAAAGCAATTGCAATATAGAAGTGGGAGTCAGATCCACTGGATTTTTCTTTCTCCTTTTACTGTGTCGCTATCAGAAACTGTAGACCAAAGCCGGGCGTGGTGGCGCACGCTTGTAATCCCAGTACTTGGGAGGCTGAGACAGGAGGATCTGGGTTCGCGGCCAGCCTCAGCTACTTAGTGAGGCCCTCCGCAACTTCATGAGACCCAGTTTCAAAATAAAGTATAAAAAGTAGGGCTGGGGGTGTAGCTCGGAGGTAGAATGGCCCTGGGTTCAATCCCCGGTACCGCAAAAAAAAATAAATAAATAAAACTGTAGACCAAGCATGGCCTCCTCACATCTGCTAATGATAACAACAACAATAGCAATAACAATAGCTAATACCCACACAGCCTTTACCTTGTGCCAAGCACCGTTCCAAACACTTTATTACGTTAACTCATTTAGTCCTCAGAACAATGCTAGTATGCAGGTACTATTGTTATTCCCATTTTACAGGTGGGAAAACTGAGGTGCTACAAAAGACCCAGCCATACCACTCCTTGGTATCTTTCCAAAAGAATTGAAGTTAGAATACTATAGTGATACATGAATACCCAAATTTATAGTGGCACAATTCACAATAACCAAATTATGGAACCAACCTCGGTGTCTATCAACAGATGAATGGATAACAAAAATGTGACATATACACACAGTGGAATTTTACTCAGCCATAAATAAGAACAAAATTATGTCATAGCAGGAAAGTGAATGGAACTAAAGAATATAATGCCAAGTGAGATCAGAAAGTCAAGGATCATTTGTTTTCTCTCAGCTGTGGAAGCTAGAACAAAAATAGGAAGTAAAAGGGGCATCGGTCAAATGAAGAGAGAAAACAATAGAATAGTGGAAGGGTTGAGGGAGGGAGTTGGGGAGGGAAAAAACGAGGATTGAGAAAGGGAACAGTTCAAATATGGTTATGTTCATACAAGAAGGTTTCCACCAATCTCACTAACATGTATCGTGGAGGAAGAGGAAGCTGGGGTGGGTATATAGAGGGAAATACACTAAGTGAGGTGTGCATGTATGTTTGTATCACTTTGAATCTCACCACAGTGTATAATTACATTGCACCAATAAAAGTATAAAATAAAATAGCTAAATCCTAAGTCCAAAGTCAACAGCTGACCACAGGTAGTGTGGCTCCAAAGTCCAGCCCTCAGTGTCACACTGCACTTTCTTGTATGTTTACCCATCCATGATCCCAGGCCTAGTCCCAGCTCAGAAGCCCAACTCTACCCTCAGGCCGGAGGGATCTGGGCTTGGAACCAAGTCACACCCTCATCTGGCTCAAACTTCCACCCTCAGCGCCCCCCATACCATGTTTCTACCCCAGAGCATACTTCGGGAGACGGGCTGCGGCTCGTGAGCATCTGTCTTGACCTGCTCAGGTCTCCCACTTCCTCACCTCGTTCTTCTGTTCTGAGCTTCCATTTGTTAATTAGACTTGCATTTACTAAGCATCTACTACGTGCAGGTCATTTCATTTGTGCTAGGCTTTGGAATACAGGGCCCTTGGGGAACGCATTATCTGGAATGGATACAGATATGCAAGTGGATGCGCACAGTGGAGAGTGAGCGCTGTGCCCAGCATCAACCCAGGGACTCCTGAGGCAGAAAGCAGGCGTTTGAGTCTCCCTGGGGACATGGGTTATTAGGAAAGGCTTTGCCAAGGAGGAGACACAGGCTGGGCCTTGAAAAGTCTAGCCCTGATTTCTAACCTGGTGACTGTGCCCTGCTTCCTGCTGCTGGATATCTCTGGGTGTCCCCAGGTGTCTGGAATACTTGCTGGGGATCACCTTGCAGACACCACATCCCACCTGCCTGGACATAGCCACGTGACCACAGAGAGTAAAGAGAATGGCATTTGTCATCTTTATTTTGTAACTGGTTAGTGGTAAAGGTGCAGGCATCTGCTGTTCTGGTGCCTGATCCAGGTAGGGGAATAGCAGGTTCTAGGGTCTCCAGGGGAACAGCAGGTTCTAGGGTCTCCTGGACGATCCAACATGAAGCTTACATCTGACCGGGCTTGTGTCCCCCTGGCCCACAATAACAGTGCCTGCTCATTCCAGTTGCATGTGGAAGAAATATCTTCCCAGAATTCTCTCTTCTACTCCCAGATGTCCTTGGGAGATCTGGGGGTATGTGAGAGACCCAGTCTTATTAATTCTACACTCAGATAACGAAAATGAGACTCAGAGAATTTAAGAGACTGGTGACTTTGGATTAGTTAATTAAGTCATTCCTATGCTAAAATGAGTCCCTCCCTTGCAGTGCAAGGCTCCCTTCCTTTCATAGTTTCAAACTCTCTTTCTCACTCCCAGAGATTCTTTTTCAAGAATGCTCCACTGAGCTACACCTCAGCCCCCCTAGAGATCCTATTTGACTTCACTAATAGAATAATGTAAGACGTTCTCCTGGAGATGTCCCTACTTCACATGGAAGGGAGTGAAAGCAAAAAAAAAAAAAAAAAAAAGAAGAAAAGGAAGAGGGAAGAAAGGGAGGAAAAAAGGGGAAGGGAGGGAGGAAGGGGAGGGAGACAGGTAAGAAGGAAGGGAGGGAAGGAGGGAGGGAGGCAGGCAAAGAGAAATTAATGTTTATGAAGGCTTTACTATGTGCCAGGCTCTAGCCTAGGTGTTTTTCCATATATTTATCTCATTTCTCTTCATGAACTTCACATTATATGTCTTATTATAAACAGGAAAAATGAAGCTCAGGGAGGTTAAATGACTCGCCAAGAGTCACATAGTTATGCATATTAGAACTAAATTTGAAGCCACATCTGAGTCTCAGGTCCATGAACTTTCCAATACAGAGAGTTGTTTAAAATACATCCATGACTAATTTTCTGTCACCCAAGATAAATTGGCTAAGCTTATACACTTAGGCTACTTCCATTCTCCATTTTATTCCCACTCCATTCACCTTATCACTCCAACGCTGGATGCATATGGCCTCAAACTTCCTTAGGAAAGTGGCAGAGTGTAAATAAATCCAACTGTAAATACCTATCTCTGCACACCAAGGTCACCTTGGAGGGAGGCAAAGAGCAAGTGTCACTCTCTGTCCGACAGATGGGGAGGCTGAGGCTGAGTGACTTCTCCAGACGCCCCAGGGAGGAGAGCCCACCTCTTCTGCCAGGCCACTTTCGGGAGCGGGCAGAAGGCGCCAGGAACTCGCCTTTCTGTTTCTAATTTCTCTCGGATTCTTGGAGAGCGTCGTGTTTCTGGCACTTGCTTCAGTAAGCACGCCGAGAAGGGTCCAACTGGCATTTATTTAATTACCATAAACAGATGTATCGCTTTGGCTTCAATGAGGCAACTTCTTGATGTGCTCATCAGCCCTCCTGCCAGCAGGGAGGTCTGGGCAGGGAGTGGATGCTGGGACAGTCTGGCCCCCCCATGCCACCGCCCTGAGCGGGGCTGTGACAAGCAAGCACCATGGGAGACTGGGGATGACGGCACAGCGCCCAGGTCTGGGGCACTTTTCTGGGTGTCCCGGTCATTCTTTCCACTTCAGTGTCCCCTGCAAGCCTCTGCAGCCCTCGGTGACCTTTGCCCATGTCCCGCTGTCCTTGGGTGATTCCCCACATGGTTCCTGGCTGAGCGTTCTCCTCCGCCCTCTAAAGTGAGTATAGGTGCGGGCCCTCATCCCTCTAGCATCCTCTCAGGAGCACAGCCCATCAGACTCACTCCTCCTTGTGTCTCCAACAGTTGTGCAGAGAAAAAAAAAAAAAAAGAAAAAAACCTTGTAGGGCCTTAGGGGAAGGGTTTACCAGAAATCAAGGTAGAAGCTGAGTCTAGGTAGGAGGTGGTCATTAAAATTTCATTCCTCTTTCATTTTAGAGAAAGAAAAAAAATACCTGAATTTAGTAATAGAGCGTCTGGATGCTAATGAGAAAGGATGTTCAAAGGCCCGTGGTTCTTTCACAGAACAGGTGCTACACGGGAAGAGCCATGTTCTCTTAAAATGGCCCTTCTCTTTTTGTATAAAAAGATCTCTTTCTTTTCTTCTTTTTCAGAGAAAAGGCAGCCTATGGACTATCATCCTAATGCTTAGAGGCATTTGCATTTCTAATGTGATAAACTCCTTCCACTGCAATAAATGCAGGTGAGGGTGTGGGGAAATAGGAACTCTTACACTGTTGGTGGGATTGCAAATTAGTGCAGCCGCTGTGGAGATCAGTGTGGAGATTCCTCAGAAAACTGGGAATGGATCCACCATACAATCCAGCTATACTACTCCTATATTTCCAAAGGGACTGAAATTAGAATATTATAGTGATACATGCATATCCATGTTTATAGCAGTACAATTCACAATAGCCAAAGTTTGGGACCAAGCTACCTGTCCATCAACAGATGAATGGATCATAAAATTATGGGATATACACATAATGGAATTCTACTCAGCCATAAAAAAGAGCAAAATTATGTCATTTGCAGGAAAATGGATGGACCTGGAGAACATTATGTTAAGTGAGATTAGCCAGTCACAGAAAGTGAAGGGCCATATGTTTTCTCTCATACATGGAAGCTAGGGAGTAATTGGGATACAAGAGGGACTTTAGATAATGGAGGAGAAACCCCAGTGGTGCATTGAAGAGGTTATAGGGGAGGGGGGATTAATGAAGGAAACACTTCCGTTGATGTTATGTACATATATGAAATTATCAAGGCCAATCTCAATATCATGTGTGGGAAAGAGGAGGGAGTGGGGAGGGAGACAGGGGGGAGCTCACCATGTGCTGTGCACATGTATGTCACTATCACTCTGAACTACATTATGGTGTGAGACTATAATGTACCAATAAAAATATATAAAAATAAAATTTTTTTAAAAATATGGTCCTGGAGCACCAACTTCCTTCACTATAGGATAATTTTGAATGGGGCATTTACGTAAAGTTGTGGCAAAGATTTCCCTGAAGTATTTTATGCAAATCATAATTTTTATAGTGCCTGAATTTGAAGGGCTGGGCTCTTTATAGAAGCTTCCAGACAACCTACTCTGAAAGAGAGACAGAGACAGAGAAAACACAGAGGCTAAAGGCATGGACTAAACTCTTCCACTCGATGGGTCTTTAGGTAAGTTATCTCTGTGCCTCAGCTTACTCATGTGTAAACTGGGGATACACTTGGGGCATTGTCCTGAGAATTTCTTTTTTTTTTTTTTGGTACTGGGGATTGAACCCAGGGGCATTCTATTTCTGAACTACACCCCCAGCCCTATTTTGTATTCTTTATTTTGAAACAGAGTCTCACTAAGTTGTGGAGGGCCTCACTAAGTAGCTGAGGCTAACTGCAAACCTGGGTCCTCCTGTCTCAGCCTCACTCTTTAACCTCTTTCTGTTTTGATATTCTATAGAACGGACCATTGTAATAATAATAGTACTTTCCAGGGACAATTAAATGCAGCAGCATATAACAGACTTCCTGACCATAGCATGCCTTCAATAAATGGTAGCTATTTGTGATTGTTATTGATGTTATTGTTATCTTCATGCGCATAACTGAGACAGTAGAAAACTATTGTCTGAGGGCTTCAGGATAGGATGCACAGCTGACTCAGCCTAGGATAAGCCATGATATACCCCTAACTTACAGAAAAGGAACCTGACGTTCTGAATGGCTGCTAGTGGACTTCGCAGCACTTCTTGGTAAAGTCCCATGTGTTAGATCTGAGGGGCCACCAAGTCTGCCTACAAAGCCAGCAGGTGGTTGGGCCTGCTGGGCAGTCTGTTCTAAAATCTGCATTATTGATCTCGATTTGGTTCCATCTCTGTGGGGTCTTCCTAATGCCAAGTTGTCCCCCTTTTCCCTCTCCGAACATGGTTGGCAGTGGTCCTTCTCTTCTGCAGGGTCTCCTGCTTCTTGCTGGGGGTCAGGCCTGCCCCCCTCCCAGGCTACCTTTGTTCCCTTGCTGGAGTCCAATGCCTCAGGCTGCTGGAGATGGCCTGGCAGCACACAGCTGCCTGTTCATTGTGGATTCGTGATTAAAAATACATTAAAGAACCATGAAATTATTAAGAGATTCAGCATCTCGCAAGTATAACTGACATTTCCAATTAGACCACAATTCTGAATTATCCACAAAGACCCCATTCTTCGGCTAAAAGTATTAGGCTGCTTTCTGATCTGTTTCCTGACGGTGCTTTCCTTCACCCCGGGGTCATGGTCAAGATGAAAATGCAGCCTTTGGTAACAGAACTTGACCCGGCCTGCCATTTGACAGTCTGGGTTATGGATGCCTGGCTTTGGTGACTTCCCATGCAGCCTCATCCTGGCCCTTCGTTACACATCTACACCAGCACGAGGGATGCAAGGAGCATTTTTCTTTCTCATGCCCTACTGCCACCCAGCTGGTTTACACCTTGGCAATATCCCAAGGCCAAGGCCCCTCTGGGAAGATGTCCAACACTGCCATGGGGACATATCATAAAGGTAGTGTCCTTACCAAACCACCCATCCCTCACAGGGCGGTGCACAGGCAGAGCAGCGATCTGAATGCACGGCCTGAGTGGGTCACCTGGCCCTACTGCAGCTGTCAGCTGTAACCCTGGACAAGTCACTTTATCCCTTTCAGCCTAATCTGTTAGTCTCAGACCTTGAAGGAGAACATCACTCTGGCTCTTTCAGCTTGAATATGCTCTGCTTTAAATCTTGGTCCCTTAACAGGTAGGTTGGTCCCTTTACTGTCCCCACCCACTCTTCCCTAACATCCAGTTCAGGAAGTTTAGCTGCCCATCCCAGTTAGGCAAACCGGGTCACACCTCGTGCATCAGATAATATGTCTGAGGGACTCCACTTAATAGCAATGATAATATATCTACCATCAATGGAGTAATTATGATGTGCCAGGCGTCAAGCATTTGATGTTTATCATATTATTTACCCTCCACAACAACCCTTTTAAAAGTAAGGAAATGCAGCTCAGGGAGGTGAGGTGAAAGATATTCCTCAAATCCAAAGATTCCTAACACATAGAAGTGATAAAGATTCAAGGAGATGAAAATGATAATTACCCTGATTTGATCATAGCACATGGTGTATATGTATTGAATTATTATACCGTACCCATAAGTATGTACAAACATCATGTCTCAGTTAAAAATAGAAAACATTAAAAAGAGACATTACTAAAGGAAAGCAGCATTGGATTCAAACCCAGATCTGTCTGATTCCAAAACCCAGACTCAACTAAAGCATTACTATTTCTTCCTGAGCATTGCTTGGTCCTCTCACCTCTTCTCTGAGACTGGAAGAGTCGATCACAGATTGGTAGGGGGAGGATCTTGTTCATCTCCATCCTTTTTTCCACTGCGCCGGGGACCAGCTCACCTCACCCACTGGGCTCTGCACCCCATGATCTTATGCTACTCTTCAGAGATCACTCAGTGGCCCCCGCAGGTGAGCATCTCAGAATGGCCATCATTGTATGTGCGGCAGTGGGAGTGTGTTTGGGGGTGGGGTGGGGAACTCAGGTTGCATGCAGAGGACCCAGGCCTAGGGACTCACTCAGTCATCTTTAATTCTCCTGTAACAGTGGACTTCTGTCTTGACTGGGCAAGGTCAAAGCTTCGCGCGCGCTCTGTCCCTCCATTCCTGGGGCTGCAGCCTCTGCTGAGCGCCATCTCCCTCCTCATCCAGGTCCCACTTGGAGACACTACTTCCTCAAGGTGTGATGAACTGAAGGGTAGAGATAAAACGTACCATCTCCCAGGGAGTGTGCAGGTTTTGCCTCATGTCTCTGCCCACCCTGGTGCATCTCTGAGTAACACCACTGAGCCTGCAGACACAGACCCTTGGAACCAGGACCCTTGCCCCTCACAGAGCCACCCACCATGTGCTTTATTCCAGCTACTGCTAATGAAAAGAAGCCATGCATAATCACAAGGGGCAAGTTTTCAGGATGGGTGGAGAAGGCTGATTCATCTGCACGGCTCCTGGCTCTGTGAATGACAGGGCATCCAGCATGCTCAGCCCCTGTCCCACCGAAGGCATGCATGGCCTCCCAAGACCTGGCCCCTCTCCCATTGGACTTGGGGACTCAGAACCCAACAGGGTTCAGCACTCTCTTTGAAGCTACACATTAAGGACAAGTCTGACTTCTGCATAAGGCAAGAAATTATTCCAGTACAAATTCCCTTCAAGGCTAAAGGCAATTCACAAATAAATCCCAGAAAGAAACAGCGAGAACTGCCTGGCAGAGAGGGAGCGAAGGCCAGGGAAGACAGCCAAGGGAGATGTAGAAGTGGAAGCCAGTTTCCCGGGCCGCTGTCTTCCTAATGACCGTGTTAACAGTTGCTGCCGCTGTGTACTGACTCCCCTCCATGGCAGACATTTGCCTGATGTGAGCTCATTCAGTCTTCATGGCTGCCAGAGAAGGGAAGCATGATTTTCTCTTCTTTATAGAGGAGGAAATGGAGCCTCTAAGAGGTGAAGTCATTAGTTCAATGTCACACATTGGGAAGTGGCGCAGTTTGGATTTGAACTCACACCTGTCTACCCCAAAACTCATGGTTTTTCCTAATATTCAAGACTTTTCCCCGTATCAATGTTGTGGATTTATAAAGTAATCAGAAGCCGGGCATGGTGGTGCGACCTGTAATCCAAGTACTTGTGAGGCTGAGACAAGAGGATCACAGGTTTTAGGACAGCTTCGGCAATGTAGTGAGACTCTCAGCAACCCAGCAAGACCCTATATCAAAACAAAATATAAAAAGGGCTAGGGATGTAGTTCAGACGTAGAATGCCCCTGGGTTCAATTCCCAGTATCATAAATAAATAAATAAATAAATAAATAAAGTAGGCAGAGAGGACAAAATATAAAGCTCTACCCTTTTACTGTGTACTTCATTAGCATTTGATTTTAAAATATAATATACACACATATTAATTATATTATCTTCTAAGAATTTGAAAAAGAAAGTTTATGGAGGGATAGAGGAATACAGAAGGATGAGGATGTAGAGGCTAGGAAATGTGGGTTTAGTGAAGGGGGAAAGGCAGGGTGTGTGATATAGCCCATGAGGTCATGCTGTTACCCCAGAGTGGGATGATGGGGTATACCAAGGGGCCCGGGCAAGTTTCTGCTCCCATAGTATGGCCCTGAGCAAAGGACACATATCTTGGGATCATTTGAAGGCAGGTAGGGGCAGTTCTGAGCTACAGGTCTGGTATTAGGAGACCTAACTTCTGGTCCCCATTCTGTCCCTAAATAGGCTGACTTTGCAAAATTCATGTATGGGGTTGAATGGTGGTCCTCAAAGATATGTCTATAACCTAATGCCCAGAACCTGTGAATATTACCTTATATAGCAAAAGAGTAATTATCATCCTATGTTGCCAAAGGTGTGGATAAAGTAAGGCCATTGAGAGGCAAAGCTTGCCCTGGATTATCCAGGTGGGCCCAAAGTGCAGTCATGCGTGTCCTGAAATGATAAGCATGCAGAGGAGACACATAGGGAAGAGGAGGTGGTGTGACCATGGAGGCAGAGACTGGGGGGATGCAGCCACAAGCCAAGGAATGTGTGGGGTCATCAGAAGCCCTCAAGGGCAAAAAAGGAGTCTTCTCTAAAGATCTCTGGGGGAGCCCGCCCTGCCAACACCTGATGTCAGAATTCTGACCTCCAGAACTGAGACAATGCATTTCTGTGATTTAAGCTGACAGGTTTGTAGTAATTCGTTATAACAGCCACAAGAAACTATTACAAACTGGTTCCCCTCTCTGGCCTCAGTTTCCTTGACTGTAAAATATGGTCTGACATTCCAGCTTTGGCATTCTCTCCCTTATTCATGAGCCACAGACCTTATGGGAGGGTGGGTCTCCATCCTCCAGACTGACCCCTTCCAGCGACATCTCACCTCTAAACAGGTCACAGCTCCCCTTTAGGGAACAGAGCTGGTTGACTCCAGATGACTTTTTAAGGGTGAAATATCTTCACAGATGGTTACTCCCTCCCCCCTTATTATTAATTGCTAGAAAAACATTCTGTCTTACCCTGGGGAAGCCATCCAAATAACTCTGACCTCTCTGTGGATTTCAAAGAAAGCTTTCTGCATCCGTTTTCTAATTTCCCCTAACAGTCCCTGCAGGTGGAGGGTCATGGCCAAGGGTAGGCCACAGAATTTGCTTAGGGGCTGCTGTATAAATGCAGTACAGAGGTGATCGGCTCACCTCCGCAGGCTGCCAGCTTCAGCCTTCTCTGCAACTCAATCACTAGTGCACAGCTAACCAAATTACTGCTCGGGGCTCTGGGCCTTCCCTTATGTGACTCGGGAGCCTCATTTGCAATCACCATTAGCCAGAAAAGCTGTGCAACTGCTCTGTGCCCATAGAGTCAAGTGTCGTACAATACTCGCAGAAAGCAAGGGCTGGAAGAGGCTGTGAAGCCTGGAGAATATTCACAGAGTGCGGGCCACCAGCCTGGACCCCTCGCTCACCCTCTCCCCAGACCCTCTCAGAAGCCGACAGTGAAACGGCTCTCAACTGACCAGAGAGAGAGGACAGTGAAATGGCCAGGCGACCGGGAATTGAACGCTCGGAGGTGGCGGTATAAGAACTGGGTAACTCTCCTAGTGCTGCCAGAGCCTTCAACTGCTTTAAAGCAGGTATTCACCCTGAACACTCCAAAGGCCGCCTCTAAACCTCTAAAAACAACACTCAGGTCTTCTGCTCTCACCCCGCCTGCTGTGCTGTGTCAGGCAGTTAGCAAAGCCCCAGAGCAGCTCAGGATTTCCAAAGATTACCCCATAAAGGGGAGAGGTGAAGTGTGGCTTTGCTACACATCTTTCCTGCTTCACTCCTTTGAGGATCCCCTCCTCTCCTCCTCCTTCCCTTCTTCCTCTCCCTCCTGCTCCTCCGCCTCCTGCTCTTTCTTCTCTTCCCCTTCCTCCAGTTCCTTTTCCTCCTCCCCCTCCTCCCCCTCTTCCCCCTCTTCCTTATCTTCCTCCTCCTCTTCTTCCTGTTCCACCTCCTGCTCCTCCTTCTCATAGCTCCCACATCTTCACCATCACTCAACGCACATTCATCTGCACAAGTTGGTCTTAGAATGAAAGATACATGGATGTGGCAAGGAATAGTGCTGAAATGTCCCAGTTTTAGATTTCATATCTGTTAGGCAGTTAAATCAAGCCACCGTTGTCCTACATGCTCCTCCTATACTGTGTGTGTGTGTGTGTGTGTGTGTGTGTGTTTCTGTCTGCAAATCCAAGGTTAATGGGCTACAACAAGAAAAGCTGCAGGGACCTGACTGGAGGCAGGAATGGCCTCCCTCCCCAGGGAGGTGAGGAGACTCATCCTCCTGGGTCAGCTTGCAGAGCAGGGCACTGGGGTCTCAGGGACAGCGCTGGCACGGAGTGGAGGTATCAGACAGGGCCTGTTGGGAAGTTTGCCAGAAAACACATTGCTAGTCTTTTTCCAGCAACTTGTTTATTACAGCCTGTGGTTCAGAGGAGGAAATCCCACAGCTGCCTCAGCTTGGGAAGTCAAACACTGTCCACTTGGGAAGTGCTGAAGACTGACCGTGGAGGGGCTCAAGCAGGCACTGCAGACCCTTCCCTGGAGAGACCCAGCGTCAGGGACTGGCCATCCCACCCCCTCAAAGGGCAGGTCTGCAGTTGGGGCATACGGCAGGGCTGAGTGGGGCAGCTGGTGCCAATGGAGGGAAGCCAGGAGACCGGTTCTGTTTGGAAGCAGTCAAAGGACAGGAGGGAAGCAGGAGTGCTGAATCAGGACCAGGCGCCTCAGGAGCACCAGCCTGCAGGCTGCTGGCCACATTGCAATAAACAACCTCTGTGAGTGGAGAGGCAGAGGGCATGGGCCAAGAAGGCTGGCTCCTTGGGGGCCACTCTGCCTGCGTGGGGAGGAAAAGTGGGAAGGGCATTCTTTGGAAGGGCATGATTTGTGCAAGGAGGTATCCCCATAGGCAGAGACAGACACAGCACCTGGCACTTAAAGCTGAGGTCTCTCGTGTCCAAGGCCAGCTACTCTAAAGGATCCTTTTAATTAGGGCGGACTTAAGGGTGTAATGGCTTTAACCAGAGTATCTGCGTGCCCGAGAAGGCTCTGCTTCCATTTAGGAGGAAAGGCACCAGGTTTAAAGGAAGCCCAGGTTACTGAGTAATCACCATAATAAGATTGAGAATGAAGGTGACCTATAGAAGCATGGTAAATACACGATTTTCTCTGCTCAGTAAGTGAATTTTGATTATAACTCAGCCCTTGCCTCAGGTCTCCCAATGCTGTTTGAATTCTCAGGAAAGCCTAGGAAGAGATAAGATGTAAAAATGCTTCCACAAAGAAAAACACAGGCTTCCCAGCCCTCATCATAGCTACATGCCACCCAGGAAATTGAAAGCAAGGTTGCAGTCTCTCTGTCCTTGGCCACCATTTCATGTCTCAGCCTGTCATTCCAAGTGCGGGGAAGCACCACAGATCAATAGCTATTCTGGGTTAATGTTGCTGCCCCCTTTTTTTCTTTCTTTCTTTAAAAAAAGAGCAACTTTTCATTTTCTTACATAGATCATAGCATATTTCTGTGGTCTCTTTATGGAAATTAATGTTTAGAAAGAGAACTCTTTTTTTGAGTTTCTGTGCACTTTGTAATTCAAGCAGTGGGCCGTGATGCTTCCGGAAGGTTGTTCATTTAGAAACTCTGCAAATGGCTATTAAGGAGTGGGCAAACTTACCTGCTGGGCCATCTGGACTGTGGATAAGCAGGCAATGCTCGCAGAGACCCCCAACAGGGGCACCCTGGCTGCCAGGGAGCAGCCCTCTGACCCTGTATACTGTGTCCCATGCCCTGGTAGCATTTCTATATATACTTTGTTTACCTGTGGCAAGGCTCCTATGAACAAAATCCCCAAGTAGTTTTTTTATGGGAAATGAAAAGCCAAATAAGACTGTATGTGAAAAAGTGAGCCATGGAAAGTAGCCTCTCAATGCACATTTTTCTGTTCCCGCTCCTATGATTTCTAAGTTGCCTGAAGGCTTTAAGTGACAACTTTTGAAGTTCCTACAAATTATATTCAAAAACATACATGTTTTTCAGAGGAGAGTGTTACAAAGCACATCCACCCCTAGAATCTCCTGGAAGCCTCACAAAGCTGTCGAGGAGGCAGGACACCTTTGTTCTTTTTGAAGGCAAGAAAGGAAAGTGTTAGAGAGGTGGAGTCGTTCAAGGTCACAAGGCTGATCAGGGCTAACTCAAGGCCTCTGAGCCCTGACTGAACCCCTGGGTTGGGGGCAGCACGACTACTTGTCAATCCAAGCAGACATCACTGAAAAATACACACAGATGGCTTCCCCTCACCCACACCAAGACCTTAGCAGCCCTCTCTTCCCCATCTTCCCCTGCAGCCAATGAACCATACAAATTCAAACTTCAGAAATGCTAAGTCTTGTAAACAATTTTCGAAGGTATTAAAATGCAAAACAGGAGTAAACAAAATTTCTTGCCACAGGGAACTAATGCAAAGTGACAAAATAATGGGGAGTTCGAATGCAGTCTCAAAAGTGGCCATAAAATGGAATTCAGAATTATATTTTAATATGTATAGTACACACTTGCTTTGTCAGGGATGACTAGTAGAGAATTCTCATTTATAAAAGTCAACCATAAAGGAAAAAGGAAATAGTGGGATGAGAGGAAAGAGAGCGAGGTGGAGAGGGAGGGCGCCAGAGCGCGTGGAGGGTTGAGTGGGGAGGTGGTGTTAGTCACAGCTTGGGGAACACAGGAAGTCAGCTCCTGAGTCAGGTGGACCATAGTGGCCCCAAGGCAGTCCATGCCTCCTCCACCCAGGATGGCCTTGGCTTGTGGCCCCAAGAGCTCCAGGCAGCTGTTAGGGACTTCCAAGAACTGGGTGGAGGGGAACCATCAGCACGGGCCTGCAGGGCTGCAGTTGAGGACAGGCTGCCTGCTGAGAGTTTAGAAAGTGATGAGCAACACCCTGCACTGCCCAACAGTAGTGGTCAGAAAGACAGAATTCCCCTGGGGAGGCTGCAGACTCAGCCCCTCCCCTGTCCCTCAGTCCTCTGGTACAGTGAGGAGGACCAGGAGCAGCTCCCCAGGAGTCCCACCTTCTATTTTAGGATGGAGCCACGCTGGCTCAGAGTTGGAGTGTAGTGAGCTCAGCAGCGCCCTACGGCCGCTGTCTCCACTCTTCCCTGCACCCCAGCCAATGACTCTCCATTCATTTCCCCATCAGTCTTGACTGTGATGTGTAGCAGTCCTTCAGGACTCTGTATTTTGGCGGTTCTCTTAAAGAGCACAAATGCAGAGGCAGCGGTGCCAGTCCAGCAGCAAGGCAGCCTGGCAACCCAGCACCCTGCCGCCTGCCTGCAGCCGCTGCTCTAGCGAGTTTCATTATTAAACAATTGAAGCAAAGCCCTCCTCCACCTCCTCCGCCTCCTGTCTTCAGTGGAAGGCATACATCTAGCTGGCAGGAAGGAAATAAGCTAAACTCCTCCCTACATCAAACGCACGATTAGGATTAGGGCGATACTTTGCAGAAAGAGCTGCCTGGCCAGCTCCCAGGTCCCGGCTCAGGGTTACTCAGCCCTGGGTCTACTTCTACGGTAGTGAGAAGGGGCTTCCAAAATCCCTCTACAGTTGGGACAGACAGCAATTTGGGTAACTTCAAATCCTGTTGTCTGAGCACTTGACCACAAATATTTGGAGGAGAGGTGGTGACACCCCCCAAACACACACACACACACACACACACACACACACACACACACACACACTCTGTCTCTCTCTCTCTCTCTCTCTCTCTCTCTCTCCCCTCACCACCTTCACTTCTGCCCCCCCCACTCTTGTTGCCAGCGTGGGGAAAACACTCGACCATCAATCACTCCAGTGTTCCCTGTCCCCCAGGGAAACAGCACACTGTCACTAGTAGCACCAAGCCACCTAGAGAGCGAGAATGAGCCAGGCAGGCATCTCCAGCTGCCACACAGTCCTAGCACCAGCGAAAGGGGGTTTGCAAGGAGCCCCATGTGCACACTGAAGGTCACTGATGCCTCTTGAGAAAGAACCAGACCCCTAGCAGGATGGATGTAAAATGACAAGAGACAGCAACTCACCTTTAGGTTGTGCGTAGGGTTGACGACGCAGACAAGTTGCCCGGCAGCGGAGAAAACCCGTTTAGCCTTGTAGTGCTGAAACCGGAGGTGAATGAGATCTAACACAGCCCCAAAGCACTGGGTAAAGAAAAGCATCACAACTTTTGGGGGGTTGTTGGCACAGAAAGCAGTGGAGGAAGCGGTAAGTCCGTGGGCTCTGGAAGGAGCGCAGCCTCGGAGACACTCCGCTCCAGCCGGCTTAGCGCGCCTTCATAGTCATCATCAAAATAAGACGGTTAGAATCTTGCTGCAGTGAGGCAGCCAATCAAAAGGACAGAAATGTTATCCTTGAGGTGCAGAGACAGCCAATAACAAATACCTCCCCTACTGAAACTCCCTGATGAATTGAGCCTGGCGGAGAATGTATTATTGAACATTACCATAGATCAGCACATTGCATTTATCTTGTGATTACAGCCAACCATACATAATGCTGGGGAGATAGGCTGACAAAATTGATTGCTTAATGTGTCTCCATTTATTAATTGACTTAATTTAACATGAGAGCCTTTCTTAGTGCCCTGGCAAAAAAAAAAAAAAAAAAAAAAAAAAGCATAAAGCGTTTAAACCGCCAAATAGTAAAACACCCTACTCCAAAGGAAGCAGATGGATAATGCAGACTGTGGCTCAGTTCACCAAAGCTGCTTGGGAGAAAATCAAATATTACAAGGCTCCGATTCCAGATAAGGATTTGGCAGCAGCAGAGATGTGTATCTTCAATCTTGTGCTCTGACTCCCTGCAATTTGGATTACAGCCCCTAGATAAATCTAACGCCCCACTCTTTATCCAAACCCCCCCCAAAACACAAAAAACAAACAAAACAAAAAAACCCTTGATAAATGCATTTGGAGTTGAGGGGAAAATGCACATATATTAAAATACTGTAATTACTGAAGTCTTTTTTATTAAAGCATAAAAATGCACAGAGTACACTTCTAAAAATAATGAAACCCCTGATGCATGAACGCACACACAGAAACCTACACAGAGAAGAAAGTGGCTTGTAAATCAGCAAAATAATTACAGATGCACGAGAACCTTTGCTTGTCATTCATTTGCATATTGGTGGGCAGCAAATTGCTAATTAACCACTAGATTGTTGGAGACATTAAAATAGAGATTAAGAACACACATACCGTATCACTTACTTGTTTCTGCAAATGCTTGCAGCACATTTCTGTGCTGGAGGAGGCAGAGGGCTTTCCAGTCCCAGACTGTGTGCAACACCACACTCCCCTTCTCCTCCCTAAAATGGGCAGGTGCCGCCCCAAGCCACCCACTGGTTTTTGAAGAAGGGCCTAAGCAGTACGTAGAGAGCTTTAGGGTTTCTGAGGATAAGTTCTGATGGTTTATTTAGTCTTTGTGACTAAAGCCAGAGAGCTAGGTATATTGTGCTTTCCTTCTTCTTGGGCTGTTTCTCTGTTGAGCAGCCAGATCAAATCCAGTGCTGCCTGGGGCACCATGGGCCCTAGACTAAACAGCAGCCACTGCGTGTGAGCCCCTCTCTCCTTCCTGAGAGCTCTCACTCTGCTCGCCTGCAGTGCTTAGGCTAGACAGCATCTGGACACCTGAGACACCATGTGTGTGACCTGGTCAGTTATTTAAACTAACAACAGATTAAAATATAAACAGGAAAAAAAGAAAGATAAAGAAAAAAGCACAGGTTTAATGAGACCAGAACAGAGCTCAGGTTAATTTTAACCTGAATTTAAAACGAAGCCCATAGTTTAAGGGACAAGCTGAACACCAAATAACATTGAAAATTTGTTCTTCAAAAAATAATTGCACTGGCATAAAACTATATGACAATATTTGAGCTGATTAGACCCTCATCAATGTGATGTATTTTTATAGGATTTGAGTTCCTGGACCCACTCATTACATGGTTTGCAAATAAAGGTTGTTGGGCCACAACATTAGAATCTACTTTCCAAAGTTTACATTGTCTGGAATATACTTCCAGCAATTCAGCAGGAAAATATTTGTTGTGTTCTTATTATCTTACTTAAAAAAAAATAAAAGTAAGCATATACTCCTATAGATTCCTTAAAGACATGATTCATAATTCCAAAAGATCCAAACTTCCTCTTTTACAACTTTGATGAGAACGGAACTACTGTGCTGTTTCGTTTGCATTTAAATCTTTTGTTTATTCACTGTCTTCTCCCCCTACTAGAATTACTTCTAGTAATTAGTAAAAGTCCCATGAGGGCAAGGACTTTTGCTGCTTCTTTTTAAAAGGTACTAGGGATTGAACACAGTGACATTCTACCTCTAAACTACACCCCCTTTTTATTTTTTATTTTGAAACAGGGTCTCTCTAAGTTTCAGTGTCTACTTACATTGCTAAGGCTGGCCTCAAGCCTGTAATCCTCCTGTCTCAGCCTCACAAGTACTGGGATTACAGGTATGTGCCACTGTGCCCAGCTTACAGGTATATTTTAAATAAAATGATTGTAAGGAAAGTGAGGGTACCATCAAATAGGTAAAATGGCTACGATTTTGTCGATAATCTCACATTTGTTTAAGATACAGAAATCAATACTCCTTTTACTTTTAAAATTTTATCAAAGACTATTTTTAGAGCAGTTTTACATTCACAACAAAATTGAGAGGAAGGTGCAGAGTTTCCCCGTGCTCCCTGCCCCCACATGTGCACGGCTTTCCTCTGGTCAATGCCCTACCAGAGCACTGTGGTATGTTGGTTACAATTGAAACCTTCCATTGACACATCATATAATGCATAGTCCATAGTTTACATTAGGGTTCTAGTACTCTACATATTATGTGCTTGCACAAATGATTACAATCATATACATTTATATAGCTATCATTGTAGAATCATACCGAAGAGTTTTGCTGCCCTAAAAATCCTATGTGCTGTGCCCCTTTATTCATCTCTTCTCCCCAAATCCCTGGCAACCACTGACCTTTTAACTGTCTCCATAGTTTTGCCTTTTCCAGAATGTCATCTACTTAGAACTATTCAGTAGGTAGCTTTTTCAATGTGGTGTTTCTTACTCAATAATATACACTAAGGTCTCTCTATGTCTTTTCATGACTTGACGGCTCATTTCTTTTTAGTCCTGAATAATATGCCTTTTTCAATATATACCACAGTTTATCCATTCACCAACTGAAGAACATCTTGGTTGCTTCCAAGTTTTGGTGGTTATGAATAAAACTGCTATAAAGATCCATGTGCAGGTTTTTGTGTGGACACAACCTTTCACCTCCTTTAGGTAGTCACCAGGGAGCAAAACTGCTAGATTTCATGGTAAGAGTATATTTAGTGTTGTAAGGAATTATCAAACTGTCTTCCAAAGTAACTGTGCTGTTTTGCATTCCCACCAGCAATAAGTGACTTCTTGTTCCACATACTCACCACATCCTTATTTGGTGTTTCAGTGTTCTGGATTTGGGCCATTCACAAGGTGTGTAGTGGCATTTCATTGTTGTTTTAATTTATATTTTCCTAATGACATATGACATGGAACATCTTTTCATAAACTTACTTGCCATCTGTATACTTTTTTTAATGAACTGTTTGTTCAAGTCTTTGGCCCACTTTTTAATCAGGTTGTTTATTTTCTTTATTTTTCTTGGTGCTAGGGATCGAACCCAGGGGCATTCTACCTCCAAGTTACTCCCCCACCCTAATGTTTTTTTTAAATAAGGTCTCACTAGGTTGCCAAAAGTCTTGCTAAATTGCTGAGGCTGGTCTTGAACCTGTTATCTCTTGTCTCAGCCTTGTTTATTTTCTTAATGATGAATTTTAAGAGTTCCTTGTATGTTTTAAGTAATAATCATTTATCAGATGTGCAAATATTTTCTCACAGTCTATGGTTTGTCTTCTCACTATCTTAACATCATATTTTGTGGACTAGAAGTTTTTAATAAAGTCTACCATATCAATGGTTTCTTTCATGGTTTGTGCCTTTGGTGCTGTATTTTAAAAAGCCATTGCCATACCCCAGGTCATCTGGGTTTTCTTTCATGATATCATCTAGAAGTTTTACAATTTTTGAGTTTTAATTTAGGTGTATGATTCATTTTGAGTTTTTTTTGTGTGTGTGTGTGAAAGGTTGAAAGTCTGTGTCCCTATACTCATTTGAGAAGACCATCTTTATCTTTTTTCCATCGTATTGTGTTTGCTTCTTTGTCAAAGATCAGTTGACTATATTTCTGTGTGCCTATTTCTGGGTCCTCTATTGTGTTTTATTGACCTATTTGTTATTTCACCAATACCACACTGTCTTAATTACTGTGTAATTATAGTCAAACTTAAAATCAGATAGTCTCAGTCCTCCAGCTTTCTTCTTCTCCTTCAAGATTGTGTTAGCTGTTCTGGTCTTTTGCTTCTCCATATAAACTTTAGAGTCAGTTTATTCATATCCAAAAAATAATTTGCCACGATTTTGATTGGGATGGCATTGAATCTACAGATCAATTTGGGAAAAGTTGACATGTTGACAATATTAAATCTTCCTATCCATGAACATGGAATATCTCTCCATTTTTAAAGTTCTTTGACTTTTTAAAATTAAAGGTTTGTAGTTTTCCTCATATAGATCTTATATATAATTTGCTAGATTTATACCTAGTATTTCTTTTTGGGGAAGCACTAATTTAAATAGCATTATGTTTTTAATCTCAAATTCTACTTGGTCATTACTGGTGTATAGGTTGAGTTTTGCATATTAACCTTGCTATAATCACTTATTAGTTCCAGAAGCTTTGTCATTGTTTTTAATTCTTTTAAGTTTTCTACATAGATAACTATGTCATATGCAAATGAATACAGTTTTATTTCTTCCTTCCCCATCAGGATATCCTTTACTTCTCGTTATGGTCCTTCTGTATTAGCTAGAACTTCCAGCACAATGTTGAAAGGGAGTCATGGGAGAGGACATTTCCTGCCTTACTCCTGATCTTAATGGAAAAGCATCTAGTTTCTCACCATTAAATAAAATATTAACTGCAGTGTGTGTGTGTGTGTGTGTGTGTGTGTGTGTTTGCTTAGTTGTTTTTGTTTCTTATGTTTTGTTTTTTGGTTTTTATGTTTTCTGTGAAGTTTTTTTGGCTTGTTTGTTTTTGTACTGAGGTCAAACCCAGAGCCTCATTCATGATAGGCATGTACTCTACCACTGAGCTATATCTTCAGCCCCTGTAGATTTTTTATAGATCTCATTTATCAAGTTGAGTAAGTTCCCCTTTATTCATAGTTTACTGATAGTTTTAATCATGAATCTGTGTTGGATTCTGTCAAATGTTTTTTCTGCATCTGTTGATGTGGTCATGTTATTTTTCCTCTTTAGCTTATTAATTTATTCTTAGATATTAAATCAGTCTTGAAAACCAGAAAAAATCTCACTTTGTGTAACCTCAGTTAGGTTTCTTAATGTCACTGAGTCTCAGGTCCCACACTTATAACATGGAAAGAACAGAAATTTATTTCTCAGGGTCATTGTGAAAACTAAGTGATATATTTAGAAGTACCCTGTCCAGTGCCCAAATCAAAGCAGCCTCTCAGTATTTGCTTCTAGTGGGAGGGTGATGTTTTTTGGCAGCATGTTTTTTACTCCTGTACTGTGAAATATTCCACCACCACTACCACCACCACATCACACCAGCCCTGTCCCAGCATCTAGTCTACCATCCAGAGCAAAGGAAGGAGAGGGGGTGAAAAGAGTGGGTTTGGCTCCTGTTATGTTCTTAAAAGGGGAAGGTGTCCTTGATATTGCCTAGAGACCGTGCCTGGGAAGGTGAAGGCAGAAGGGCGGGAGAGAGCAGATCCACTCAGCTGCGAGGACAAAGGCACAGATCTGCACTGAGGGTGCTTTTCCCTGGCTGGCTACAGATTTGATTCATTGTTCTAACTCTCCACCCAGAACTAGTTTACACCACACTGTTTTAGAATGTGAAGCACACTCACCTGTTCTCAGAGTCAGACCTCAAAATCTTTATCCATTGGTCAATGTTTGGACCTGACCCTAATAATAGATGTTGATATTTAATGTCCCAAAGTAGGGTGGCACAAAGTAGCCTTGAGGTAGAGGTTTAGAGTTGTATCCACCTCTTACCACTAAGCAGGCCTTCTGCAATAGCCACACTAATCCCATCATGCTAGGCCATGATGCCTACAGCTTCCCCATCTCGCCCATAACAACCACAACTACATTTTATGTGTACTAGGAAGTATACAAATCTAGATCCAAACGCCACGTTGTAACTTAATATTACTTTGGTCAAATGACTTGACCTCCCTGATGCTTAGTTTTGTTTTCTATTAAATGAAGATAATTGTGCCAGTTAAAGATTAAACAAGATAATACAGATAAAATGACCAGAATGCCCGATCTTAATAACTGTGGCAATGAGAAGTTGTCATCATCATCACTATCATCTTCTCATCAAAAATACACTTGTGCAAGTCAATACGAAGTGCTGGTAAGGACACGGGACACCAACACTCTCATACGTGCTGGAAATCACTTTGAAACACTTTTTAGTATCATCTAGTAAAGTTAAACATATGTATGTAACATGACCCAGATATTCTACTCCCTACCTAGCAGAGACATAAGCATGTACTCACCAAAAGATGCCTTCAAGCATTTTCTTAGCAATATATTTAGAATAGTTAAAAGCTGGAAACAGGCCGGGCATGGTGGCGCACGCTTGTAATCCCAGTACTTTGGGAGGCGGAGACCGGAGGATCCGGGTTCGCGGCCAGCCTCAGCTCTTGCGTTCTCTCTCTCTCTACCTAGTGAGGGCCTCCGCAACTTCGTGAGACCCGGTTTCAAAATAAAGTATAAAAAATAGGGCCGGGGGTGTAGTGCAGAGGTAGAACGCCCCTGGGTTCAATCCCCAGTACCGCAAAAAAAAAAAGCAAAAAAAAAAAAAAGCTGGAAACAATCTAAATATCTACCAGTAATTAAAGGGATAAATTGCATTCTTTTCCCTCCCTTATAAAATACTACATAGAAATAAAAAAGAATGAACTATTGTTAGATGAAACAATGCAATAATATGGAAGGATATCATAGATAAATTTGGGGGCACAAAAGCCAGACACAAAATAATATATATTATGTGATTCCATTTATATAAAGTTTGAAAGCATAGTAAAGACAATCTATGGTAAGGAACATCAGGAGAGCAAGAACCTTGGCAAGAGGTTATAATTGAGGGGGGTATAATAAATTGGCTTCTAGAAAGCTGGTAACATTCTGTTTCTTGATCTATGTTCTAGTTTATAAATATTATGGGTTGAATTGTTTCCCACCCCACCCCCAATGTGCTGAAGCCCTAACCCCTTGGACCTAAAAATGTGACTTTATTTGGTAATAGGGTCCTTATAGAGCAAATAAATTAAGATAAGATCTTTAGGGTGGAACCTAAACCACCATGACTGGTTTCCATATCAAAGGGCAAGTTTGGACATAGAGATGTGCACACAGTAAGAATGGCACGTGACCCTGAGGGCACAGACCGGGGCGATACATCTACAGGTTAAAGAACAGCAGAGATCACCAGTACACCACCAAAGCCAGGACAGTCGCATGGAGCAGACTGTCCCTCACAGCCCTCAGGAGGAACCAGTCCTGCTGACACCTTGATCTTAGGCCTCTAACCTAGTACAGTGAGTGTATCAATCTCATGGAAATCTATATATACCCTCAATATGCTGAAATAATGTGGATGAGCATGTAATTGAATTTTGAAATAGTGAAATACTTTGTAAAAACTTTTTAAAAATATATTGAAGTAATCACAAAGGGAATTGCTTGATTACATAAAATATTAAACTGTATGTCAAAATAATATCTAACAAATGAAATTGAAAAGAAAACAAAATATTGGGGATATTTTGCAGGAATTATGACAAAAGATTTACATTCCTAATAAAAAAGTCTTCTATGTGCATTTTAAAGAACTAAAAGGTTACATAGAAAACATCAACAAAGAATACAAATAAAGCACACAAAAGGAGAAATAATAAGATAAACATGTAGAAAGCAAAGTTAGCAAGATGGCAGAATAGGAGGTCCCAGCCCTCATCATCCCCTCCACCAGAAACACCAATTTAACTACCATCTTCAGATGAAAATACCTCTAGGAGTGGTCCAGTATCCAGTTGTACATACTAAATATGTATAGCTTTTTGTATCTCAATCATACTACAATAACATGGTTTTAAAATAAAGGTTAATAAGTAAATGAGAAATGTTCAGTAGAACTAGAAATCAAATAAATGCAAATTGGAACAAGATAATATCTTTTATCTGTCAAATTGATACTTTTCCTTTTGAAGCATTCCACAAAGGAGTAAATTATAGCTATAAAATTATGTATCTGGAAAAAATGCAGACAGACATTGTAATGCATAAAGCTATTCATTGCAGCACCATGTGTAATAACAAGAGGCTAAAATAAACAAATAGTAATGTATAAATAAATAAGTAGTAAAAGACTAGAAACCCCCAGATTATCTCTACACAGAGGACTAGTTGAATAAACTAAACACATCTACACAGTGGTTACTACTAGCCACAGAATGACTATTATCTACATGTATTGCATTTTGAGTACTGAAGTGAATTCTGGTTATATTGGTATCTGAAAAAAGAAATAGAAGAGTGTGATGACATAAAAATATTTACCTTAAGCCAGGTGTGGTGGTGCACGCTTGTAATCCCAGTACTTGGGAGGCTGAGACAGGAGGATCACAGGTTCACAGCCAGCCTCAGCTACTTAGTGAGGCCCTCTGCAACTTAGTGAGACCCTGTTTCAAAATAAAGAATAAAAAAAATAGGGCTGGGGGTGTAGCACTGAGGTAGAATGCCCCCGGGTTCAATCCCCGGTACTGCAAAAAAAAAAATTTACCTTAGAATGAGTAATATGTTATTTATTTAAGTGGTTACTTATGTTTTCAACAGGAAGAATAAATAAAAAGCTAAAAAGAAAGTTAACATATTGAAGAGAAGGGTGCAGAGGGCGCAGAAGTGAAGCTAGATATCTGAACATGGCTCACTTAGTTTGCTTTTGACACCTTGAAGTTACTTTATAAAATTGTAACACAAAACAAAAAATAAATTCCCCAAAGTCAAAAGCAAAATAAATTGACTATTTTTCAAGTTGATGGTATATGCACACAGAAAGGACAATTTCGTGTGAATTCAGAACATAGCAATTTGACTATAAACCTTCAGTAAGAAACACTCTAAAAACAAAAAGTGTGAAAAATGTAACTACATTTAGTAATTATATGTACAGTGGTTGGGATGGTTTGAAAATATATCTCTACCTTTAAGAGGTGAAACCTGATCCTCCCCACTTTGTTGTTGTTGTTGTTCTGGGGATTGAACCCAGTAGCACTCTATCACTGAGCTCAACCCCCAACCCCTTTTTAAGTTTTTAAATTTTGAAACAGGGTCTCGCTAAGTTGCTGAGGCTGGCCCCAAACCTATGATCCTCCTATCTCAGCCTCCCAAGTACTGGGATTATAAGCATGTGCCACCACACCAGGCTCCAAGTGCCCCTTTCTTGATTGTGAACCAGACTTAGTGACTTGTCCCTAACAAAATGTGTAAAAATGATGATGAGACTTCAGAGGCTAGGTCATCAATGTAGTTTCAGCTTCCGCATGTTCTCCTGGATGGCTTGCTTTGGGGCCAGCCTCCATGCCACAGGACCAGTTCTCTGGAGAGCTCCATATGGAAAAGAAGCACTGTCTCCCCCACCCCTCCAGTACAGCCATGCAAATCAGTGTCCTTGGAAGCATATCCTTTAGTCTTAGTCAAACCTTCAGATACTGCAGCCTTAGCCAAAGTGCTTTGTCCAGCTTCATGGGAAACTCCCCACCACAATGACCCAGCTGAGAGCTGACACCAAATTTCTAACCTCAGAAACTGTGACAGAATGTTAAGCGTCACTTTAAGCCACAAAGTTTTAGGGTAATTTGTCATGTAGCAATAGATAACTAACACAGAATTTGTACCAGAAACAGGGTGCTGCCATAACAAAACCCTAAAATTTAGGAAAGACTTTGGAATTGGGCAGTGGATAAAAGCTGAATATATATATACATATATATGGGTTTACTGGGGATTGAACCCAGGAGTATTCTACCTCCAGGCTACATTCCAGTCCTTTTATTTTTTGTTTTGTTTTGAAACAGGGTCTCACTAGGTTGCTGAGAGTCTTGCTATGTTGCTGAGGCTGGTCTTGAATCTTTAAACCTCCTGTCTCAGCCTCCCAAATACTGGGATTACAGGCGTGCACCACCATGCCTGGCAGAAGCTGAGTATATTAATGAAAGCCTAAAAAGCCTTGAAAAGACTGTTGAGAAGGACTTATTGGGGGAGGAGGGTTGAGCACGCTGAGTGGACTACAATAAAAATCATAGGAGATCCATGACGTTTTTAAGAGAAGTAAATTAGTAAAAATATTATAAGCTTAGGCTGAAAGAGGCAGAATCTATACAAAATGAGAAGAAGCCTTTGGATACTCAAGGTTTTATAGGCAAGAAGCAAACTGAGAAAACTGTTCTAAAGAAAACATGGGCTGCCTTTCATGAAAAAGAATGCATGACATAGAGGGTAATACCAAGAGAGAGCTCAGAAACTCGAGCTAGGAGCTCTAGAAACTTATTCTGGGGCTTTGAGTATCAATCAAAGAATTTTCAACATTTTCCCTGATGGATTTCAGAATTGCTATGGATCAGGGGCTCCTGCATGTCTTCAGTTTTCCCATTTGGAATAGCGTTGGAGGGGTCTATAGTGTCTATCTTCTGCTTGTTCTGCTGTTACATGTTAAATGAGGATGTAGGCAGGAGGTGAAAAAATAGCCTCTCTCTTTAGATCACAGGTCTTCAGATGAAGAGGAATTGTACTCAGGGAGCTGGACTCACAGAAACATGCCTAAGTAGTCTCCTCCATGCCTGGACCTTATTTAGGGGACAAGACCTGGACTTCAAGCTGATGCTACAAAGGAATGACATTTTTGAGGGGTCTTTGGAAGGAGTGAGTATATTTTGCATGTGGGAGGAATGTAAGGAAGTCATTAGCCATAGAATAAAAAGAAATATGCCTACAAATTCTATGGCATTCCCCTTTCAACAGGTGGAGACTGATTCTTCTCCCTTTAACAGGACACCAAACATACTGACTCATTATAACAACAGAATGAGATACTGAATTTTTATTATAAAGGCATCATTGCTCACACCATGCTTTCTGGCATCACCCACATTGGGGAAAACTAGAACTCATGCTGTCAGGACCCTTCCACAGCTTGTGAGAGGCAACTGAGGTCTTCTGTCAAGAGCCAGTACCAATTTGCCAGCGCTGTGAACAGGCCCCGTTGGAAGCAGACCTCCCAGCCCCAGTCAAAGCTTTGATGACTGCCTCCCTGGCCAACGTTTTGTCTGCAATCTCATGGGACACTCTGACCCAGGACATAGACTAAACTGCTTAAAATTTGCTGCTCTATAGAAAACTGCAATATAATTATTATTAATGTGACTGAAAGCCACTGAGTTTTGGGGGTGTGTTAATTGTATATATTGTTGGTAAAGCAAATGAGCAAATGTGGGTATCACTGGTGTGAGAGAAAGGAGCTACAGGCAGGAGACTGATGAGGTTAAATTTCAATTGCAATGATTACGGTGTACAGCAAAGGGAAGGGAATCGAGAAGAAGGAAAGGGGACTGGGAAGGAAGGGGAAAGGAAAAAATAAGAAGGAGAAGGGATGTTACTTAGTTCTATCCACTGAAAATACCTTAAACAATGAGTACCATAGGACCCAGAGTGGTTTCTACATAATATTTCCAACTTAACAAACTAGAGGTCTTTAAAGAAATGTCTAATTATGGATCTGAAGCAGTAAAGGTATAAGATGAGCCTGGAATATCTCATCACCCCAGAAAGTAAGAAGGGAAAAAAGACTACAAAAAGTGTTAGGGTCTTGTTAACAATGTGAAAGGCTCCGCTGCTGAAGATAGACAATTGGAGCATCATTAAAATCATAGCTGCAATGGATTAAAACTCATCAAATATGTTTAAATCAATGCATTCATAATGATACTAAAACTAATTAGTTCCCTTTGTATATGTTGGACACTTAATTCATTATTTTGGTAACTGGCAAATAAAGGGAATAAATTAAGCATATGTCCTACCTTCCCTAGATAAGCTGTACCTCCATATATAATCAACTACTGAATGAGAAGTTTCTCCTTGTAGAAGTACTCCAGTTAATAAATGAAGAAATAATGGTAAAATGAGAATTTAAAAAGATTTTTTTATTGGTACTGGGATTTAACCCAGGGGCATTCTACCTCTGAGCTACACCCACCCCCAACTCTTTTTATTTTTTATTTTGAAACAAGGTCTCACTAAGTTACCAAGTGCTGCCCTTGAACCTGAGATCCTCTTGTCTAAGCCTCCCAAGTACTGGAATTACAGGCGTGCACCACCATGCCCAGCTTTAAAAATTCTTAATGAAATAATGGGTCTGAGCAGTGATCATCAACTGCTGCTCTCTTAGAACAGAGACAACTAGGGACTGTGTGTCTCCCAGGAAGGAGCCAACACTGCTTATGAAGTGTGTTTGTCAAAGTAACAAATGTGAGTCAGATCAAACCTCTGGATTCAGCTACCAATTTTTAGAAAATAAATGGGACAGAAGAACATGATGGCTGACAGCACGGAAATCCAACTACCAAAATCCAGATTGTAGGGAATTATAAAAACTGACTGGGTTCTTCAATGAATAACAAATACATGGTTTACAGAGAGGTCAGTCAGGCAAGGGGGAGAGAGAAATCGTGCTTCAAATAATATGCAAAAATGCCCAATACACATTAAATTAGGAAAATCAGGACATAAAATTGGACTTACAAAACAAATCCATCTGGTTTTTAAAAAGAAATATATAGCGCAAAAGAAAAAAATACAAAAATAGGAATAGTGATTGTTTCTGGGTAGCAAGATTGTTGATGATTTAAAAAGTTTCTTTGTGTTTTCCAAATCCATTTTAGGAAAGAAACATATAATCACTATATTATATATCTTTTGAAATAGGAGAAATAGATAATTCAATTTTAAAAATCAGTAAAAATCATACAACTTAAAAACAGTGTTGTGGTTTTTGTTTGTTTGTTTTGTTTTATGTGACGGCCATGTGCTTCCATCCACTGAGATTGTTTTCTACAAGGAAACTGACCCATCACCCTGGACTGTAATATGCTGATGGGTCCCGTCTCCCTAGTAACAGGTGTATGTTTTGCAAGGGGTCTTGTGGGAAAGACCCAAATCCAAATGAATGAATCAGGGCTTGCCTTCGGCTTTGAGATGGCTGAGAGAAGTTCTATTAGCCCTTGTGGAATTGTTCGGACAGGTCAACAGCTTAACTATGAATCCTGACTTTCGGTCAATGACCAACAGGAAAAGGAAGAAAACAGCCTCCACACAGCACGGGTTGGGTACAGATGGACCAAAAGCAACAAGTTTATTCTGTAACGTTGCCAAGGCAACAGCAGCTGCTTCTGGCATCAAGGATGGTGGGGGAGGGGGAAATCATGGAAATAAAGAGGCAGGAGGATTCTGTAAATCTCTCCTAAGGAAAGAGGAAGATTGTAAAATAGCGAATATGTCCTGGGCGAGCCTACTTCCATGGTATTCAAAGGCAAGGAAAGGCAAATGGTGTTTTTCACATTATAATCTGCCTAGGACCAAGCGGGAGCCCAGTGCCTCCTGTCTCGTTGTCATTTTCCTGTCCCTGTCTCCAAACAGCAGTGGACGGGCTTTCTTACAGCGTTATCCCCTTGAGTGTTAAGACACATTGATGTTTTCCCGTGACAGTTGCCACGGCATCTATTCACGTGGCTGAAAGATGCTTATTGTGTTTTTGCTGTGTCTGAGTGTGAGAGGGAAGAGAGGAGAAGAGCAGGAGGGGTCTTCCTCCTCCTGCCCTCCTCCCTTCCACCTCCACCTCCAAATCTTTTCATCTGGAGAGGGAGCAGATGAAGAGGAGAGTGTGGCAGTGAGCACAGATTCAGGAATGTGCTAGAGATATTTTACCCAAGGGGAGGGCAGCCACCAGGTTCCCCTGACAGAAGGCAGCCCTGGGTGGGCTGCTGAGAACTTCAGGGGCTCTGAGTCAGGGCTCCCCCAGTAAGGCACAGCCCACTCTGCATGTGACAGGACTCAGAGAGGGATGGGAGCTGGAGGTGAAGAGGGGGAACAGAAGCAATTGGTGTGGAGAGATTGAGCATCTAAATCATCCTCAGGCTGGACCAACTGAGAGGTCTGACACACAGCTCAAGAGAGACTCTCTTTCCCTGTCTGAATTCCATTTAGTGTGTTCATAACCTGTAACAGTCCTGTGGTTTTCACCTGCTCAGAAGTAGAAAGAATTTAGAGCCCTGCTTGTGTCCAGCTAGGGCTGAATATTTTTTGTAAATGCCAGGTCACTTTGACAAAGCAAAATGTGCTGGATGTGAGGGTCAGGCAAATCAGGGAACCTAGGTCTGAAGCCAAGCTTGCTGCTCAGTGCTGTTTTGTTGGAGTTGCACTTGCTCGGCTGGAGGCAGGGAGACCAGCCTCCTAAGCCTTAGCTCCCTCATCTGCAAATAGGAGCACTGAGGCCAATGTCCTGACGTTGGGGTATGGATTTGGCACAGCATCTGGAACATTGCTATAATGTTATTCTCATTTGAGCATGTCTTTAAAAATTGCGAAGGATTGGCGCTCACCTGTGCTTGCTTCTTGGATTTAAAAGTGAGACTAGATAAGATAGGAAGCCTGACCAGAAACCTCTGCTACAAATTGGCAAGGGTGCTTACCAGAGAAAGAAGACACAAAGATGTAGGACGGGGAGAGAGAGAGATTGAGATTTATTTTAGGGAACTGACTGATGAGATTGTGCAGGCCGACAAGTCCAATCTCTGCAGGGCGGGCTGGCAAGCTGGAGACGTAGAGGAGTCAGTGCTGCTGGGCAAATCCACAGGCCATCTGCAGACAGAATTCCCTCTTCCTGGGAGAGGCCAGTCCTTCTCTCTTGAGGCCTTCAGTGGGTTAGATGAGGCCCACCCACATTATGGAAAGCAATCTGCTTTCACTTGTTAATCTCATCAAAAATACTTTCACAGAAACATTTAGTATTTGACCAAATATCTAGGTACTATGGATTACCCAAGTTGATACATACAATTAACCATCACAAAGCACCGTCCTTAGAGTACTCTCCAAACATTGATCATTCTTATCCTATGAACCTCCTGACAAGTCAGTAGCCATGACCCCAAAGAGACCCTCGCACAGAGACTGGGGTCCTGCTGATGTAGTGCAGGCGCGGCTTCCGCAGAGCAGCTAGAACTGGATCTTAGCTTCCTTTTATTTGTGCTTCCTTATGAAGGGAAGGAAACAAAGGGCAACAAAAATCCTTGCTAAGAATTCATATCAAAAGGCAATTTCTACCACAGATCCTGAGGCTAATATATATTTATTCCTATCTCTTACATATTAAGTGAAAGGAAAATATTTACAGGAAGCCCTGGATTTAGGGCTCTGCCATGTAGGCAGCCTAGTGAAGCAGGCCATCCTACCAATGCTAACAAGGCAGGAAGAGTTGCTAGAGCAATCTGTGTAAAAGTGCACCAATGTCCATTGCACTCAAATCTGGAAAAGCACTAAAAGCAGAAAGCTTGCTGGGGTAATCTAACTTTCTCAGAAGAGCGATGCTATATAATGCAAAATATGGCTGATTTTCAAACAGGAAGGAATAACTGAGCCACATGTCTCTGAAGATGACACCTTGCTTTTTTCTTTCTTTCTTTCTCTTGAGCAAAAAATCACTAGGTTTTGATGGCCAATCTCCATTATTCCTCCAGTTTATGGCTGCCTGCCCATCTTTCTTTGTGTGGTACACATGAGCAGCACAGAGGTCTGTCTATAATCTGTTGCCAGAAAAGGAGTACGTCCTGTCTGGGAGGCCACAGGAGATATGCAGGGTTTAGAAGGTGCCTCTTGTGGTCTAGGGAGAGAAGCACTCTTAAACTCTGTTGCTAAAAATGGATGTCAGAAAAATATTCCTGGAGTGTGGTTTGGAAATACGTAGCTCCTGTCTCAAAAATGTGTGTGTGCCCAGCAATTCCACGCTAAGGAACTTATCTAAGACAATTACAGACCAGTGTGCAAGATATATGGAACCTACATGCCCCACAATAGATAGGATCAAATAAATGAGTTACATTCCATCTTCTGAGTGCAATATTATTTAACTATTAAAAATAATAAGGACTGGGGATGGAGCTCAGTGGCAGAGCACTTGCCTAGCACGCACAAGGTCCTGGGCTCGGTCCCCAGTACCACAAAACAACAATAATAATAAAATGATGATGTACTTGTGTGTGTATATACATAATTAATATATGCATTTATATGCAAAGATATTCATCACATATTAAGGTCACAAAATATAATATGTAGAAATAATTCTACTAAAACACACACACATGTACACAAAGTTTTGGTGGCTGTACACCAAAATATTTAGTGATTTTTCTCTGGGCTATAAATTTGGTTGATTGTTTGACCTATCTTTATATTCTCTTTTTCTACATTGCGTATATAGTGTTACTGATGTGTTTAAAAATAAGGGGGGAAAGTGCCGTTCTTCCACATTGGTATTGGCCTTCCCCTGGTCTGCCCACCTTTGTTGGAAAGGTATTGTGGGCATGCTTGAGGCCCATGAGGGCATTTGGGAGGAAAGTTGTTCTGAGTGTTGTCTCTGTTATTTTTCACT
Source organism: Glis glis (assembly GCA_004027185.1). Taxonomy (NCBI): domain Eukaryota; kingdom Metazoa; phylum Chordata; class Mammalia; order Rodentia; family Gliridae; genus Glis; species Glis glis. The sequence goes on from PVJS01000015.1 coordinate 106,834, forward strand.
CTCCACGGGCACTTTAATATCAATGTTGGTAATGGCTCAGGTTGATTTTCTCTATTCCTTGTAAATAGGAAAATGCTCGCAGACACCAACACTGAGTAGCTCATTGTAAAGAATCTGGACTGTGTACTGTAGTGAATTCAGTAAAACAGTCATGTAATTCCATCAGAGAGCCTGGTACCCTTATTATCATGAAGGTGATACTATTTCCTTGGGGTCTGATAACCCTAATTCATCAAGAAAATTGTGGGGTTAATGGAAAAAAACAGAAGTCAGGATCATAAGCAGAAGTAGCCTGAAAAACCTTGAGGGCACGCCTGTGTGCGTGCTCATGCGTGTGTGTTTCAGTGAGGAGGGCTGGGCACGCCTGTGTGCATGTACATGAGTGTGAGTTTCAGTGAGGAGGGCTGGGCACGCCTGTGTGTGTGCGCATGCGTGTGTGTTTCAGTGAGGAGGGCTGGGCACGCCTGTGTGCGTGTACACGAGTGTGAGTTTCAGTGAGGAGGGCTGGTTCCTTTTTCTCTTTGTGGACCCTGAAATCAGATATTTTCCCTCCATCTAGTAATGCCAGGGCTTGCAATAATGCTATGTCTTGATAACACTGGGAGAGTTCGCCTTGAGTGCTTACAGTATAGATATCCCAGAAAAGAGCCTGCACTTCCCAGACAGGACACTGCAGGAGCGCCCGTCTATAATCGCACGATCCTGCTCTTCTCTTGGACTGTTGACTCATAATCAGAGATTGAGTCTCCTGACTGCTCAGATGATAAGAGCCCTTGAAGTGGTCTCAAACTTTTAAACCTTGAAACACAAAACAGAGGACCCAATGTCACTCTGTTTCTTAAAGAGCAGCAATCGGTGAGCAGGTGTAGAGCGAAGGGAGGCTGCCGCGCTGCCCACAGGCCTGCAGTGCCCGATGGCTTCCGGGCTGGGCATCAGCGCACGGATGATCCCTTTTTTCACCCCGTTCTTATGCAACACTGGAGCGGCCCACGCTTGTCTGTGGCATCTGCACCACTTTGGAGCACCTGCTAGACTCTGTCTGCACGTCTCAGGTCATTTGTCTTATGCTGCTTTATGTTGTAGTAATATCTGAATACTTTTAAGACTTGCGCTAGATTGCAAGCTCCCTGAGGGTAGCAACAGTTTCTAAATTGCCTTGGCATTGACAATGTACATTGTAGTAGATGTCCAACTTAAAAAAATAACAACAACAACATGGAATGAATGAATGAACAGTATTACCTCAACATTTACTCACTTCCACCGGCAGAGAGAATATGAACTTGGGGCTTTTTAAAGAAAAGCAAAAATCCCCTGATGGTTCAGTGGTTGTGTACGATTCACCCTGGTCAAGAAAGTTGTTAGCTCTGACATCAGGGCTTGGGTGTTTTCCTACTTTGCCCCTCCCAGCAGGAAAGGTGCACTTGGTGATGAAATCCAGAAGGCTCATCATTCAGGGCCCTCTTCTCCATGTGGGATTCTGCGTAGTCAGTTTCTCTTTGCACACCACTCTTAACAAGTGGTCTAATGATGGAGCCTTTTCACTTACCATCTATTAAATAGATTCATAAAATCAGTCAGTAGGTATTTATTATTCAACTATTATGTGTGCACCATTGAGAGGTAAAATATTCATATACATATGAGTAATATATATATATATATATAGAGAGAGAGAGAGAGAGAGAGAGAGAGAGGAGAGAGAGAGAATTTTTGGACTGAAAGAGAAAGTCGTTTTTCATAGGTTACAAGGAATAGGATAGTTTGTTTAATCTATCCCAATCTGCAAAAAAGATTATGTCAAACCAAAAGATCTCATCATGAACATCTCCTCCTCCTTCTCTTTCTCTGTCTCCCCTTTTCCCCTCCCCTTCTCCCCTCCCTCTCTCTCTCCCCTTTTCCTTCCATCACCAGCCACAACCTTTGCCAAAAGCCCTATATACAGAGTACTAGGCCAAGTGTGTAAAATGAATACAGAGAACTGTTAGAGTAATTTGTGCATGGCCTGGGAACTGTTTTACACTGTGAGCTGAAATAGAGACTGTCTTCCATTTCTAAATGATGCCCTAACAGTGTTGCTACTCTGCGGGACATGCTAATAACATTAATAGGATTCAGCACAATTTACTGTCACCACACCCCCTTCCCTCTCCCAGGGCCCAAGGAGGCATGGCCAGAGGCAAGCTCTGGGTATTTCTATTAACATGGTCCTGGCATCTTGGATAGATGCCCCTGGGAGGGGGGTGCTGCCGTCTAGTGAGGTAGTGCCCCACCTTAAGCCCCTCTGAGAAGCGAGAGCCAAGCATCTCATCACATGCTTGCCATTCCTTCTCCGCTCACACTTGCCCAAGGTTCCTTCTTGGTGAAGGAGTTCCACCCTCCCTGACTTCAGACTTAAATGCAGCCTCACACATGGCCCATATCATCGGGCCAAACCCACCAGGGATCATAAAGGGGGAAGGAAAAATGCTTGAAGGAGTGAGTTATATGTGGCGATGAATTCATACCCTCGGTGTAGCTCCTCATTCCCTTCCATTATGTTAATTCTCCCAACTCAATAACCTAATTCCCTTCCCCCAGCCATACACATTTTTCTTTTTCCTGGTAAAGGGGCTGATTGATGCAGAAGTCAGAATCCATCCAATTTTGTGATGGTCTAAGCACTCAAGGCAATTGGACTGCAGGCCTGCACTCAAACAACCCCCGCACTTCTGGCAGACTCTTTTAGGGCTGCAAGAAGGCTGGTGTGCATGCTAGGTGTGCATTCAGGAGTCTGTTTGCTTGCGGCCGCTTGTCCTGGACAGATGCCAAGGTTGGGAAACCTGTCAAGGGTCATGCTAACATTTCTCTGATCTGTCTCAGCCTGCCGCTGCGCTGCCCAGGGGAGGTGCTGCCCCGGCTTGTCGGCATTACTCTCGCACAGGCTGCCCTGACGCGATGCTTATTTATTATTCAATTATTAGAGTTATTGGATGTGCTCGTGGCTTATTACCCTCTGGGTGCATTTACAAGTAGGACAGGAAAAAGCCAGAGTGTCTTAATTTCCGTTTTTACCATGAAGTGTGTGCCTACTGTGACACATTGTCTTTGTTTAATAAAGCTTTTATGACATACTTATCCTCTCAAGCCTGGATTTTCCTTTTCGGGTCTATCTAATAAGTGTAGGTGAGCCCTTCCTGTGAAGTCAGTTAGAAGCAGCATTACTGATCAAGAGACCAGGCCAATGGCCAGGAAAGCAGCTTGTGGGGGGCTACAATCATCCCCCAAAGGGTTATCTGGTCCCCATTATGCCAACACTCATTCCTTTCCCTCTGGTCTTTATCTCCGATACAGGTGCATGGGCTCACAAGCTTGTGCACACACAGCCGCCACACTCCTGCAGCCTCTCCCCATGACACAAGCAAAGACACAGTTTTCTAAAGGGGACATATTTCATGTCATTTCAGTGAATCCTCCCTCAGGACAGAGGGTCCCCAATTCTCTATGTTTCTTTTCAGCAGTACTAGAGATTGACCCCGGGGGTGCTCTACCACTGAGCCATACTCCCAGTCCTTTTTATGTTATTTTGAGACAGGGTCTCACTAAGTTGTTATGGCTGGCCTCAAACCTACGAACCCTCCTGCCTCAGCCTCCCCAGTTGTGGATTCTATATTTCTTATATGCCCTGACCCTAAATGAAGGCCCTGCATACACACAAACTGTACCTGGGGATGGTCCTCTCTACGTGTGGGGTGATAAAGGACTCATAACGTGCCAGAACTTTTCTCTTCCCTACTTAGAAAGAGGAACACTGGAATGAGAAAAGTTGGAACCTAAGTTTTATTATTCTGGCTAGAAATTTTCAGTTTATCATGAAAAGAATCAAGGAAAGTGGAGAGTTCTGTGATTTCTTCTTAGTCCTGCCTTTGCCCCCCCCCCCACTCCTAGACTAGGCTGGACGCCGGCCCCTGACTTCACCGCAGAGACCATCTGGAGCCCAGATGATTCCCCTGCCCACGGCACCTCACACAGAAGGCTGTGCCCTACCTTCCAGTGAGGTGTTGATCAGAACAACAGTCTGTGCTAGACCTCTCTGTGGTTCATGGCTGGAACTGGGGAGCAGCTAACTCTGAGGGTAACACCTGGATGCTCCAGCTTGAACAGAACAGATGTGTCCTGAAGTCCTTAGTAACAGCCAAAGCCTATCTCTTCTGATCATTCCCTGGAGAAGGATCTGAGACCAGGCCAGGGCAGAGGCCACCTACAATAGCCCATGGGGGGACCTGTAAATATCACCCCAAGGCTCCAGTCCTACTTTGGCCTGCGTGGGCTCTGGCGCCTGTGTAGGAATCATCGTTTACTGGACTTGGGCGTCTCCAGGAAAGCAGAGGGCATCAGGCTTTCCTCCAGGGACCCTGGGAGGCGTAAGACCAGCCAAGCAGGTGGCTGGACCCCTCAGGGCAAGAGCAGAATCCAAGAGGATTTGAGCCGAGGGAGCTAGCTTGTTCTGCCCACAGATCACAACTTCACGGAAGCACTAGAGAGAAATGTTGTGAGTAATTTAGGCACTAAAAGAGTGCACATGGGTTGTCTATTGATTCTTCCTGCTGCCATTCTCTTATCTGGTCAGCCAGCAGCTCTTTCATCCACCAGCTGCCTCCTCCACATAATCTGCACATAATTGGCCCACTACAGCAGCACAGTCCTGAACAAAGTGTTCTTCTGTGGTATGCTCTGTTACAACTCTACTGTCATCTCAGCAGTTACCACCTCCCTCACCCCCAGGTACACCTGCTGCATCTGGGAGTAGTTCTCATTGTTTATTTACTGAGGATATACTTGAGTTTGCCTCTTGGAAAGACTGTCATCCCACCCCAGAAGCAAAGCCCCAAACTGTCACATCTGGTCTTTCCATCATTATTATCAATACTATTATTATTATTATTCTCAGCTGTTTGAATCAGATAAGGGTGCCCAGTTACTTATTGAACAGGCTTCCCAGAGGAAAAGCCTAGCTGCTGAAATGCAAGTGACTGATCAAGAGGTAAATCCCTTCTGAGAACAGGGCTGTCTTTGCCCCATTGGGCTTTGCCAACTACTTCAAACAGCCTTTCTGATCCAGGCAAGGAGGGAGGTTGGTATTTCTCATTAGTCTAATGCAGTGTTCTTAACTATATAGGTCAGAATCCATTAGCGGGTTGAAATCAGTTTAGTAGTTTACAACTGGAATAAGAAATAGAATTGAACCAAATAGAATATAATAAAAATATCAGCTCGCACTTGGTAAAATAAAGGTCAGTTTCTTTATGGCATTTCTATTCTAGTGTATTTATATAAACGTGTATATCAAGGTGAGATATAAAATATATTTGTGTTTATTTTTTAACCTTTACTTTTGTTGTGAAATATATTAAACTCCCAAAAGCATATATATGATTTTCATATTTTTGAAACTAATAAAGCAGAAATCTGAATTCTCACCACTACAGTCGAGAAGCAGAACCAAGCTGGTACCTTGGAAACCATCTGTGGACCTTCCTCACCTCTTCCCCCTTCCTCCCCCCAGAGGCAACACCATCCTGATTTTTGTGATAATAGTCCCCTACTTTTCTCTGTAATTTTACCCCGATGTACACATCAGGACACACAGTTTAGTTCGTGCTCTTTGAGCTCTTTGTAATTTATTGAGATTTGCCTCTTCCACTCGTCGCTATGTTTGTGAGATTCATCCCCACTGATGTGTGCAGCTGTGGGTATTCATTTTCACTGTTGCATAGTGTCCCTCCCTGGAACCACCCCATGATATATGAACCACTGCACAGCGATGGACGTGGACTTTGTTCTAGCCTGGGTGTTTATAAACAGCGCTGCTACACACCTTCTCCCTCATTTCCTTGGCATGCCTTAGCAGGAGTCTCTCTGGATATACAGGAGGGAGATGTTGGGTTTGTGGTTCTCATATGTTCAACCCAATGAGGCAGGGATCAGTGTTTGCACCCATTCCCCCCACCAGCCGACATGTGGTTTTGTTAAAATATATTTATGACTATGGTTGTGGCCAAAACAAGTTGCAAAACACTGGCCTAAAGTAAGAGTGGGTACATCTCGGCAACAATCTTCTCACTGCCTTTTTGTGTCTGTGGGTGTCTGTGGGTGTGTGCGGGGCTGAGCTAGAAGGGAGTTAGAATGGAAGGAAGGATGAAAGTCGTTCCCATTGTTGAGGACTTGCCACCTGCTGTGCATGAGCACAGCTCTTCACATACGGCATCTAAGTCTTCACTCAGAGAAAATAAAGAACACACTCAAGGTCATGAAGCCAGGAATGTGCTAGAGCTGGAGTTTGAGCCAGGCCCATCTGTTTCCAATGCCTGAACACTGTCCTACCTCCAGAGGTCTTCCCAGCACCTTGCACCTCCAGGCTGTGTTCCTCTGCCTGTGGGCACGTGGACTTGGCCACAGCTGCCCTTGACATCACGGTGAGAGAGGCACAGGACATCCAGGTCTCCCTCCTGGCATGTCTGTGCCTTCCGCCCAGTCACCAGCCCACATCAGACCTGCAGATGCTCAGCATTTCACAGCCTGCCACCGCACGTAGGCTCCCCCACCCCTGACCAAGCATAGATGTCTCTTTCTATCCATTGGCTTCAGACAGTCTCAGCCTCTCACTCTGTAGATGGGGGCTATCTCAATGGAGAGGGTCTGATCAATCTTTCTCCAAACACAGGGATCACCTCTTGACTCCAGCAAGCTGTTCTCCATTTCAGCCACTTGAACTGGCCAACCAAAGAGATATGTCCGTACATCAGGAGTCCTGGTCCAACCTTGGCCACATATTGACAGAACAGGGCAGGTCCAGGAAACTCAGATGGCAAAATCATGCCTTGAGTGACCTTGGACCACTGGCCTTGAGTTTGCCATTTATATCTCGGCAGGAGTTCTTTGGGGTTCTACATTAAATAGCTCCCCCCAACTTCTCGGACAATATCTAAAATGGCTACTTGTAGTCAAGGAACTAGGCCCCTTCATTTGAAGCAAAATCCAAGATGAAGGGGAAACCAGAAAAAGGACATTCATTTATTCATTCATTCATTCATCCATTCATCCATCAAACATTTTCTGAGTACCGTTGGAAACTGTGGAAGATTGGTAGGCATTAGGGTAAAAGGGGAATAATACCTAGCCCAGTGTCTTGAGGAGCTTGCAATCTGGGTTAGACACAGATATGTAAATTGCTAAGCACAGCACAGTATTGTCACCGTTATTAATGCTACACAATGACTTTCCAGCTTTATGCTTTCTGGGAACACAGGCTGATTTTATTTCCTGGTAGGACCATGTGACCACTTCTGACCAAAGAACTGAAAGTGGGAGGGCTGCGCTTCATTGCAGGGCTGAGCACTTAATTTCTCAATTGAGTGCCCCCAGAGTGCTCTTTTTCCTCGGCCACAGCAATGAGGGAGACACGGATGGCAGCTGTTTTGTCATCCTGGGTCCCAATATGTGAATGTCCAGAATAGAGTCCCTATCAATATGTAACAAAAGCACAAAAGAAGCTATAGAGGGCTGGAGTGTAACTCTTCTAGCGTGTGTGAGACCTTGGGTTCAATCCCAACACTGGGGGAAAAAAAAAGGAAAAGAAACTTTTGTTTTTTTTTTTTTAATTAAACTATTTTTATTATAGAAAAGTATTTCATGCAAAAACATAATATCTCTTGTAATTATTCCTGGGAGTTGATCAAAATTTAACACAAAGGATATTCAGCAACAATTGTATCAAGATTATTTCAATAAGAGATTTCACTACTGAGTTTGGGGAGCTGTTTGTTACTGCAGCATAACTTAGTCCTCACTGATAGAAACATGCAAGCACATTCATTCATTCTAAGTTTGAGAGTGCTTATTTTGATTTGCCTAACACAAAGGAAGTTTTTCTTCTGGTGAAAGACATTCTCCTGGACATAAAGAGGCCAATCATGGGGAAGATGTTTCATTATCAGGGCATTAGAATATTCTAAAAGTCCTAACTGCTCAAGCCATAATGAAGATATTCAGATTAGTCACTTACCAGCAAGACCCTTGATTTCTGTAGCACTGCTGGAGGCAGAAAACTCAGAGTAGTTAGCAGACTTAATTAGTAGCTCAGAGTTATAATTGAGATCATTTGTAAGGCCAATGGACAAGATAAAGTCGCAGGAAGCACTGATCTCAAAAACCTGAGAAAATGTTATCTAGGGAAACAAAATGAGTTTCTATTTAATCAAATGGGGCTGACTTCCAAAGGGCCAGTCCCTGTGGAATGCAACTATATTTAAGGTTGGAGAGCTGACCTTCCTGTCACTTTCTTTTTGAGCCAATCCACTGCAGGACTGCACCCTGACCTTCAGGTCCTGGGCCTTCAGCTGCTGGGCAGCCCGGCACCTGCAGAGCCCCAAGTGAGAGGACAGAACACAGGCGTTCATGGCACTGACCCGTCCAGCTTTGTAGTCCCCAAGAGTCACAGAGTCATTTTGATATATGACAAATCTGCTTCCTCAACTGAAAATAAGAGGCAATGAATTTTCCCCTCTTCCATTATAGGGTTCTGGAGGGAAACTGAGATTGGCAATATATAGTTTATCAGCCAAAGTTTTCCAGAGAAAATCCAACTATGTAACCAATATGATTATAGAGATAGATAGATGATAGATAGATAGATGATAGATAGATATCCCACTTTATCTTCTATTTCTACACACACTGCAATCTAATTTAAAGAATGGGCTCTGATGACTGTGAGGCTGACTGGACATTCAGGCAGGACACTCTGGAGGTGGAATTCCTTCTTTAGGAAACCTGCTTTTGCTGGTAAAGCCTTCACCTGATTGGTTGAGGCTGTTATGGACTGAATTGTGTCTTTCCAAAATTCCTATGTGGAAGCCCTTACCTCCCAACATGACTGCATTTGTAGATAGGGCCCCTAAAGAGGTAATTGAAGTTAAATGAGGTTATAAGGATATATCCCTAATCCTATGGGGCCGATGACCTTATAAGAGGAAGAAACTCCAGAGAAAGGATGCATGAGGACACAGAGAGAAGACAGCCATCTACAAGCTAAGGAGAGAGGGCTCAGGAGAAATCAACCCTGCCAACACCTTGGTCTTGGACTTTCAACCTCCCAAACTGAGAAATAAAACTCGCTGTTTAAGCCACCCCATCTGTGGTATTTTGTATGACAGCCTTAGCAAACCAGTGCAGAGGCCGCCCCACGGTATTGAAAGTAATCTCCTCTACTTAAGCCAACTGATTGCAGTTGTTAGTCACATCTTTAAAGTACCATGAAAAAAGCTTCTAAACTGTGTTTGACCCAACTAACTGGGCACCATGGCCTGACCCCACCATCAGCAAACCCATGAGCACTCCAGCAGCAAAAGGTGTGAATCTCTGCACTAAGTGAGATAAAGTCTATCATTAGCCTTCTTTGATTTCACATCAGGTGTTGCCACCAAATGAGTTGTAAAATAAGCATTGGTTTTTGGAGCTTGGGATAGGGATTAGACATGGAAGGAAATAAAAAATTAATTTAATGCCAGGCATGGTGGTGCATGCCTGTAATCCCAGTAACTTGGGAGGCCAGGACAGGAGAATCACAGGTTCCAGGTCAGCCTCAGCAACTTAGTGAGACCATGTTTCAAAATAAAAAATAAAATAGGCTTAGGGGTATGGCTCAGAGGTAGAATGTCCCTGAGTTCAATCCCCAGTACCACAAAAAAAGAAAAGTTAATTTCACTTATTTCATGGTTTTGTTTTTGGCTAGACCTGCTTGTCAAGGCATATTGAAATAGCAAAGTACTAGCAGTGATAATAATAGCTGTTATTTATGGATATGTAACATTCTGCCAAATGCTAAATAACTTTCTTTCTCATGTATCTTTCAGAATAACCCTATGAGGTGCATATTATTATCCCGTATTGACAGAAGAGGAAACCAAGTACAGAGATGGAAAACAATTTACCCTAAATCACACAGCTACAAAGAGGCAGAGCTTGGTGGAGCCTGTGACCAGCTCACTATGCTGCCTCCTTCCATGAGGGAATATGCTCAGAAAGACAAAAAGTGTAACTGCTCAGAAAACAAAGTCCAAACCCTGTCACCCTCATCGCTACCAAACCACTGACACTCAGTTAAAGCCCTTCCATTTTGACTTGTCTGAGATTCCTGCAAAAGGGACCTTCCGAAAAACCTGGCATGGATGTGGCATTCCTCACAGATCCTCCATGCCCCTTCCCCCGGCCACCCAGCACTGGCAGGAAGCCTCATCCAAGTGCTGAAAGCCCCCCAGACTTGGCTTCCGCTGGCTGGCTGGCTGGCTGGCTGGCTGGCTGGCTGGCTGGAAGGATGGTTGGTTGGTTGGTTGGTTGGTTGGTTGGTTGGTTGGTTGGTTGGTTGATCTATCAGTCGGTTGGCCAGCTGGTTGGTTGGGTAGCTGACTGGCTAGTTGGCTGGCTGGTTAGTTGGTTGGTTGGTTGGTTGATTGAATGGCTGGTTGGTCTATTGATCAGCTAGCTGGTTAGTTGGTTGGTTGACTGGCTAGTTGGCTGGCTGGTTAGCTGGTTGAATAGCTAGTTGGCTTACTGGCTGGTTAGTTGCTTGGTTGGTTGGTCCGTCAGTCAGTTGGTTGGCTAGTTGGTTGGTTGAATTGCTGGTTGGTTAGTTGGTTAATTAGTTAGTTGGTTGAGTGGCTGGTTGGCTTGATGGCTGGTTAGTTGCTTGGTTGGTTAGGTGGTTGGTTGAATGGGTAGCTGGTTGGTTTGTTGATTGGTTGGTTGGTTGGTTGGTTGGTGGGTTGGTTGGTTGAATGGCTGGTTGGCTTGCTAGATAGTTAGTTGCTTGGTCGGTGAGTTTGTTGGTTGAATGGTTGGTTGACTTTCTGACTGGTTAGTTGATTGGTTGGCTGGTAGTTTGTTGGTTGAATGGCTGGTTGGCTTGCTGGCTGGTTGGTTGACTGCCTAGTTGACTGGCTAGCTGGTTGGTTGGTTGGTTGGTTGGTTGGTTGGTTGGTTGGTTGAATGGATGATTGGGTTGCTGGCTGGTTAGTTAGTTTGTTGGTTGGTTAGTTGGATGGTTGGTTAGCTAGTTGGTTGGTTGAATGGCTTGCTGGCTGATTGGTTGGTTGGTTAGTTGGTTGGTTGGTTGGTTGGTTGGTTGAATGGCTTGCTGGCTGGTTACCTGTTTAGTACGTTGGTTGGTTGGTTGGTTGAATGGCTTGTTAGCTGGTTGTTGGTTGGTTGAGTGACTTGCTAGCTGGTTGCCTGATTAGATGGTTAGTTGGTTGGTCGGTTGGTTTAATGGCTGGTTGGCTTGCTGGATGGTTAATTGAATAGTTGGTTGGCTTGCTGGCTGGTTAGTTGGTTGGTTGAAAGGTTGGCTGGCTGGTTAGTTGGTTAGTTGTTCTGTCAGGCGATCAGTTGGCTGGTTGGTTGGTTGGTTGGTTGGTTAGTTGACTTGCTAATTGACTGCCTGGCTGGTTGGTTGGTTGGTTGGTCTGTCAGTTGACTGTTTGGCTGGTTGGTTGGCTGGTTGGCTTGCTTGCTGGCTGCCTGGTTGGCTGGCTGGTTAGTCAGCCAGTCAGTTGGTTGGTTGGTTTAGTTTCATGGCTTCTCTCCATCTCCCCTTGGTTCTACCCAAACTAGAAAAACTTTACTTGTGCTGCTGTGGTCCCTCTTCTGAGGTGACTAAATGGAACTTGTGGTGGAGTGGAAGTAGGCTGGCTCTGTAGTCCTACCAGTCCCATTTGACCATCTGGGTGGATTTCAGTAAGTTATTCACCTGCTCTGAGCCATCCCCACCTGTAGGAGATGGACAGAATTGTGCCCATGGCACAGGGTTTGTTCTGAGCAGACTTAGATCATGGAAAACAACCAGAGCACTGTCTCAATCATTTTAGGAACATTTATTGCAATCATAACCAAGACAGGGTCTTTATTTGTTAGCACTCCATACAAACTTCATACAACTTATGATATTTTAGGTCAAAGAGAGTGAGAGATTAGTACAACCTGGAAAGCAGGTTGAGCAGTCTGTTTACTATGGAGCTCGTCTGGATGTGCCAGGATCTCAAGCCTGGGTCAGTTGTGAGTCTGGTCTGGGTCTTCAGGCCTCACCTTAACTAGTGTTCAACCAGAACCAAAGGTGAGGGCTTGCCCAACGACTACCAGCATAGCTGGCCAGGTCGTCAGCATTCAGCCCCGTTATCAGTGGTTGGGATGGAAAGGTGGCAAGGCTCCTTGGCAGAAGAAGCTGTGAGTTTTCAGTCTCAGGTGCTGACAATCATAGTCCTCAGGTTGCTAGGGACTCAATGTGGTTGTCAAAGTGCTCTTGGTCAGTAGGCATTGTGCCTGTGCATTGCCGGTCATGCCTGGTGCCTGTGTGTTGTCCCTGTGGATAGAGCATGGGACATAAAACAACTCCAGGAACTCATAAACAACTATTCAGACATGCCAACTGTGTAGAGCATGGGACATAAAACAACTTCAGGGACTCATGAGTCACTTGTTTGGACAGCCAGCATATGGTTCAGACCAACATACCTGTGCTGCAGTTGATAAGGGACCCTTGGATCATAAATTTCTTCCTGCATCTAATGGACCTACATCGTCAATACATTGTGGTTACCGGCAAGTGTCTGGTAAGTTTTGATTGATAAGCCTGCCAAGGACACTTAACAGCACCTACAGAAGCCCTATAAAAGAGCATCCTTTTTGACACACAGTGTGCTGAGCTATTGCTTATGCCTCAACGAGCCTACACCAATTTCAGAATCTCCTCTTCCATTACTGAACTTGGTTCATTATCCCTTCCCCCTGCTTGCTTGTAGCTTGTTATTTACTAATTATTTGACTTGTTAGAATGATAGGATTTATATATTGTCTAGTATACTTGTTCAACATAAATTGTAGAATTGTTAGTCTAGAATACTTGTTGGAATTGATAGTTAGAATTGTTAGTGTGTAGCTGGGCATGGTGGTTAGGATTGCAGGTTCAAGGACAGCCTCAGCAACTTAGTGAGGCTCTCAGCAATTTAGCGAGACCCTGTTTCCAAGTAAAAAATAAAATAGGGCTGGGAGTATAGTCCAGAGGTAGAAGGCCCCTGAATTCCACCCCCAGTCACACACACACACACACACACACACACACACACACACACACAAAGAATTGTTAATGTATCATTTGATGTTCATTCATGGCTAATTGGCTTTTTTTTTAAATCGGAAATTTCTTAATAATTTCCTGCATGCTATAACCTCTGAGTGTTGAATAAACCTCCTGACATTGTGGAAAAGACACGAATCATGTGTGACGTGACTTATTGGTCTTAGGACCTTGTGGGCCATTGCTGATATCCTGGATATGTCATGCCATGCTTGTGTGTACTGTAAGAGTTACGCTTTCACACTGCACATCATGTGTAAGTCCCTCTTTTTGGGAGTTAAGTTCCTCTTTGGCTTTAGTGAAGCCCTATTTAAAAAAAATATGTGCTCCATACAGGGTCGGTGCAAGGACTCAGAAAATATGGTACATATGCATTTGTCATGCATAAGGAGCTCCAGAAACACTCTCCTTCCCATTTAAAGGAAACCCAGGAGCCAGGTGACAGGAATGCTCATCTGTGCCCAGCAGGGCACTGTTCAGTGCCCCTTTCCTCAGAGCATGTGTGGCCTCACACTTCTGGCATACAGTGCCCTGGCCTCATTCTACGAAGCCACATGGTGACTGCAGGCACCTGTCCTCCAGTCTTGGGTCAAAGCTCCCCTGGAAAGCTCCCTTTAGCTCCTTCTAGTTACGCGATTGATAAGCTTTCCTCTACAAGAAAAGCTGGGACTGAAACTCTCCAGGCTTGAAAAACATCACATGGTATCTCACTGAAATTGCTTTTATTTTTTCATTTTTAATTTAAAGAAAACAAAAGACAAACCCTGCAGTGGAAGATTCATTAAAACTTGCAATTTTAAGTGGTAATTTAATACAACCATCCTGAAGCCACCCCTGTAACAAAAATTTTCCTGGTCCTTCGCTAGAACCTGTGCTATAGGTGAGAAGCAGCTTCCTTCTGGAGGAGCATGTGTCCCCAGAAGGCTGTGTATGGGTGGTTCTAGAAGCCCTCAAATATTCTCCAGCCCAGACAAAAACCAACATTAGAGGCAGAATTGTCTACTGCAATTCCATAGAGATGAATTTACCTTCAGGGTTAGAATATAGAGACATTTAGAGTGCAAAAGAAAAATGCCTATATTTTAAAGGTAGCCTGAAGCTTTAGCAATGTTGTATGTACATAAGATCCTAGTTCAAGGGAATTTGAAAAGAGGTTTGTGATCTGTGGGACTTGATGATGTTTTATTCCCTCACTGGCTTCAAAATTTACAGCACCTTTTCTTCTTTGCAGAGCTCAGTTCTGCAAAGCATGTCACTGTTGTTATTAACCAAAAAAAGCTAAATTAATTATGTTCTTACTTGCATGCATTAATTGCATTTTATATCATCATCATTATTTCATCTGAAATAAAATCCTCTGGAAATGATTTGACACTCTTTTTAAAAATTTTATAATAAAATGCACATAACATGAAACTTATCATCTTAACCTCTTTTAAGTTTAAGGTTCCATACAATTAGGTACATTCATATTGTTGTGTTATTTGTGACACATTTTCACTTTCTTTTGTGTGTGTGTGTGGTACTGGGGATTGAACCCAGGGGCATTCTAACTCTGAGCTACACCCCCAGCCCTATTTTATTTTTTACTTTTGAAACAGGGTCTTACTAAATTGCTGAGACTGTCCTTGAACCTGCAATCCTCCTGCCTCAGCCTCCCAAGTACTGGGATTATAGTGGTAGCTGTGTGCTACCATGCCTAGCTCTTTTTTATTTTTCTTTCTTTAATCCCACCCCTAGCTCTCTGAACTCAAACGTGATCACAGCAAGATATTTTGACTAATTGATAGGTCTGCTCATCCCATTCCAACTCTATCAAGATATTGTGCCTTTATCTTGTAGGAGTCTTTCCTACATGTGAAGTAATTGCTATTAAACTTACTTATTAGCCAGGCGTGGTGGTGCACACTTGTAATCCCAGTACGTTGGAGGCTGAGACAGGAAGATTACAGGTTTGCGGCCAGCCTCAGCAACTTGTGAGGCCCTCCATGACTTAGTGAGACTATGTTTCAAAATAAAGAATAAAATAGGGCTGGGGGTATAGCTCAGAGGCCGAATGCCCCTGGGTTCCATCCACAGTACCACAAAAAACTTATTTATTTACTTACTTATTTATTTATTTTGTGGTACTGGGGATGGAACCCTGGAGCATTCTGTCTCTGAGCTACATCCCCAGCCTGTTTTTATTTTTTATTTTGAAACAGGGTCTCATTAAATTGCCGAGGGTCTAGCTAAGTTGCTGAGACTGGCCTCAAACCTGTGATCCTCCTGTCTCAGCTTCCCAAGTACTGGAATTACAGACATGTGCCACCATGCCCAGCAAATTCTTTCATTTTAGCCAACATCCACAGACGCATATGAAGCATAGCATATTTTTCTGTAGTTCCTAGTCACTCTTCTTTACACAAAGACTACAAAGGAGAAGAGCTATGAGAGGGGAAGGAACCAACATTTATTGGCTAGCCCTGTGCTCCTCCTGTTCTCAGCAGTATATCAATGTCATCCATGTATGGTTTACAAGTATCCTCCACTGTAAGAGGTTTATCTCCATTTAACAGATGAGGAAATTGAGGCCCAGAGAGGTTAAGTTAACAAGGTCAAGCAGCTTGTTCATTTGAACAATCTTTTGCATGTTCAAATGAATGCAAAATCCAAGATAGTACATCAATGCTTGAGAGAAAATCAGCTTGGGAAGTCAGGAAGTGTCCGGGAGCCTGACAGGGAGGGTGAAGGAGCTGCTCTCCTGTCCAGGAGGGATCAGTCATTGACTCTGCTCTTCACAGCCTTTTCTGGGCATTGGCTGGCTGGACTTTCTTAAAGAGAGACCTCCCCCCAGAAGGCTTCCAGGCCCTGCTTTCCCGCCTTGGGAGGCCGATTACAGATATTACGGATTAATTTGATCGCTTGCATTCTCCTGCTCAAAGAGTCACTCAGGGCTGTAGGCAGAGTTTCTGACTCTGCCTTAAATGAAAATGCCAACCATTTGTCAATACAGATTTTTCTTAACCAACCATCTCCAAGTGTTGGAATGTCTCTGTCTAGCTGAGGATGCCTCCCTGGGGAGTTACCATGGCAACCTGTCTGGAAGAATGGCAGGATCAAGTCCTTGAAAGAGACTTCCAAAATGTGGGGCCACTTGCAGCTGCAGGCCCTCACTGGGTTTTGTTTGGAGTCCTAGTCGGGACAATTCAGGAGAAAGACTGGAAGGTCCCAACGACATAAGAAGTGTCTCCCCCAGCTCAGGAGGGGACTGGCAGTGTCTTCATCAGGTTGTGCTTATTTTCCTCTGTCCTTCCTCCATCTTCCAGGCTCAAGGTCAGACACTTAAAAGTGGATTTATGTTTCATAGAAAAAAACTGATATGTGAGCTAGCAAAGAGGAGGCTGGCTCAACAAAGGCAAGGTAGAGACATTTGAAGGTTTGAAAACTGGAATCTGGTTTTACAAAGGATTAAGGCAATTTTCAAGAGAGTTCAATGACTGTGTGGGTTTTTGTTTTTGTTTTTGTTTTTTATTTTGTTTTCCCCAAGGAATGGGATTGAAGTATAAACAGCCAAGAGGTTTGGAATGCATACCTTGACATAAGCAAGTTTTAAAGTTATATTAACTCTTGCAAGTCAATCTTGTCCTAGAATTTGTTAGTGCCATGATCCATCTAAAGATGAAGACGGCATACCTTAGCATTTACTAGCTGAGCAAGCTCAGCTACGTGTGTGCGCAGGGCTTTGTGAATGAGTGTGGAGAAGATCCATAAATGTCACCACAGCATCAGGCTTTTTCGATCCTGTCTGTCTAGAAGATCTGGTCATGTTGTTATTTCCATTATCTAAAACCACAGGAAGATTCATCACAAGTCATCACAAGTCCATTCATCTCCTTTGTCCATCCATTCTGCCCAAACTCTCTGGGCATCACAGTCTGACCCCAGAGCAGGAATAATGTGGATGAACCACTGCATCATGGGACTCTGGAAGCACATGGTCAAGGAGCCCCAGAGTTTTGGAAAATTCAGAAGAATGAAATATAACATTCTCCTTCACCATAGACTGGTGTATGAGTTTCCTAGGGCTTCCCTTACAAAGGACCATACACTTGATGGCTTACATGCCTGTAATCCCAGTATTTGGGAGGCTGAGACAGGAGGATTGCAGGTTTGAAGGCAGTCTCAGCAACTTAGCAAGGCCCTTAGAAGCTTAGTGAGACCCTGTTACAAAATTAAAAATAAAATAGGGCTGAGGATGTCGCTCAGAGATAGAGTGCTCCTGGGTTCAATCTCCAGTACCACAAAAAATATAGGGGGCAGGGTCAAGACAAAATCTCCAAGAATACTCCCTCAAGGACCCACTCCCTTCAACAGTGCTCACCTCCTACAGTTTCTACCACCTACTCATCGTTCATTCAAAGGATGAATCCCTCAATGGATTTATCCATTGAGATCAGAGCCTTCATGATCCAATCACTTCCCCAAAGCCTGACCTCAGAACATGGCTGCATTAGAGACCAAGCCTTTAGCCCAGGAGCCTTTAGGAACATTTCAGAACAAAACCACAACAGGAAGTGAGAAGGGAAAGGAAGGAAGCCAGTACAGAGAGCAGCAGTGAGCCAGGTATGTCAGTCATTGGGGCTCAATCCCACTGGGGTCTCCAGAGCCCCAGTTGAATGCATCTCTGAGCTGCCTACCCAACCGAGATGGGTGTTTATTCTACAACACCCTCCTGTCATTGGCTGAAGGCTGTTGGAGCATCAGCTCCCAGCATGTCCAGTCTTCACAGGAGCAGACTGAGCTACCTGACAATGCCCTTGGGTGGAGCTATAGGTGGAGGCAGGAGGAAGTCTCAGCACGCAGAAACTACAGGGGCCATGGTGGACCAGCAGCATGTGCTACAACTTCAAATTAACTGGGCTTTCTTTTTTGTTGAGAATAAGGGAGATTCATTGTAAATCATCTCAATTCTTTTTCAAACATTGCCAGATAATTATTATTTGATAAACTTTGGGTAAAAATATATTTTGCTTCAAAATCATTTTATTCTAATATTGTCCAGCTGCAGAGCATCACAAATATTTTAAAACAGGTAATTGTATTGTCTGAGGACAAGTTAAATAGCCTGATTTCTATGTCCTATCTTCTCCCCTTCCTCCAATTTGAATTTTGGTCCTTTGTCAATAGGAAGGGTACTTCCCCACCCATGCCCATCCTGGTAAATTCCCATTCAGTCTTTGAGACCAAATCACACCTCCTCATTGACTATAAGCTCTTCTTAGTCATGCTGCTGTAGCACAGTGCCTTGCACGTAGTCATTAGCCCATAAATGTTTGATGTGTGAATAAGTAAATGTATGAATGAAAGAATGAATATGGATCACTGGTACTCTAAGCTCTGCCTATTGCACAACTTGAGAGTGGAGCTCTAACGATAGAACTGTGCAATTCATTATACTTCCAAATATGTCATAAGCCAGCACATACTTTTAATTCACACAAACACCTTGAGAATAGTTACTGACAATTTGTTCAGGTGTCACTGAAAAGGCCAAGGTATGACCAGTTTTTCTTCCTAGGGTGTGATCGTTCTTTGACATGCCACCCTATTGCTCTTTTCCCAGGGCCTGTCAGCATTCTGTTCGATTTCGGGCTGGCCTGACACCATCATTCCAGCAGGCTCCTGTGTTTGTGACTGTGTGTGCTCACCCTGTGGGCTGCAGTCCCAATGCCCTGGGTGCTAGAGTAGGGCAAATGTGAAACTATTTTCCAGTGGCCAGCCTTTTGTTTCCCTTTTCTGGATTTCTTCAGTAGCTGGGGAATATCTGTAACACAGGCTGGTCTATCTAAATTACCCAGTCTTACCACGATGAACTCATCTATGTGTCTAGGGAGTCTGATGCCACCACTATAAGGAACATCACTCTTGGTTTCTTCTTCATTAGTATTACCCGTATTACCATGGCTGTCAGCACCCATAACATTTGTTCTTTTTAAAGCACAGAACCATATGAGCTGTGTTCCTTGGAGCTAGAGAGGAGGTAAAAGAAACTTTTAAGGTTTACATTTAAAATCTAGTACATAAGTATATTTTTTTCATCAGCAGTTTTTGAGCATCCACCCAACTACTTAATAAATATTTGTTGCAGAGCTACTGTCCTGAGAATGCAATGGTGAACAAGACCCAGTTCCCCACTTATGTCCATGGTGGTGCTATTGACAATAGCCAAAAGGTGAAGATGCCCAAGTGTCCATCAACAGATGAACATATAAACACAATGCGGTATATGCATATGATAGAACACAGCCTGGCCACAAAAAGGCATGAAGTCCTTCCCTCATGCTACATATGCTACAACATGGATGAACCTTGAAAAAAAATAACTGTTACAAAAGGTCATGCATTGTATGATTGCGTTTATATGAAACACCCAGAATAGGTAAATCTATAGAGGAAGAATTCAGGGGTTGGGGTTGGGGAGGCATAGGAAGTGATTAGATTAACAGGTACAGGACTCCCTAATGAAAATATTTTGGAACTATGTAGAAGTGATGGCAGCCCAACAATGTGAAGTGCCAAAAGGACACCAAATTGTGCACTTTAAAATGGTTAATTTTATGTTGTATATATTTTACCTAAAATCATTTTATTTTTAAAAAAGACCCAGATCCTATTTCTCACTGTCCACATTTTCAGAGTTTCATGTTTGAAGGTGTACAGTACTCAAAGAATCTCTAGTGTAGCAGGGGAGAGTTTAGTTACAGAGGCAGTAACGAACATCACCAAGAGCCTCAGAGTGGAAGAGGACGTCAGAACGATTCATGGGTAAAAGCCAGATGGGAATAGCAGGAAACTTAGGCATGGCGGTGTGAGAGCTTTGTGGCCTCAGCCCTTAATTTTTTTTTTTAAGTATTATTACTTGGTAGCTGCTAGGCAAGTTGGTGGTAGAAGAGAGAGGAGCAAAGATTAATCGGCATCAGACACGACCCACCCTCCGGTCCCACCTCCACTGGCTCACATCCTCAGGGGGAAGAGACTTGACCATAGACAACTGAAAAATGCGGGAGAAGAATAGAGGCTGCGAGGATGGTCACATCAACTCTGCGAAAGTCCAGGAGCAGGAAGAACAATCTCCATGCAGGAGAAGGAATCACTGTCCCCTGCTGTCCTCAAAGGTTATTTAATCCCATCAGTAAAGGAGGCCAGTTGGGCATGAGGCAAATTGTTTTCCAGTTAATCAGTGACCTGCAGAGGACTAAGTACCTGTCCAAAGTGCTGGCTGTTCTGGCCTCCTCTTACTCTTCTCTTCCCAGGAGCCACCCATCTGCCTTCTTCGCTCCCTGGGGTTTACCTGTCAGGGCAGGAGGAGTGGAAGGGAAGGGAACCTTTGTTCTGGGGTCTTACTCTGTACCAGGGCAGGAGCTTGGCGCCTCACCTACAGGATCTCTTGCAGTCATTGTTAGGGTTGGATATGAAATGTCCCCAAAAGCTCATGTATTGAAAGTATGATCCCCAGTAGAGCAAGGTTTGGAGGTGGGGCTTTTAGACAATGGTTGGATCATGAGGGCTCTAGCCTCAGCAGAGGATTAATCCATCAAATGGATTATCCATCAATAACTGAATGGATTCATGGAAGGTGGAACCTAATTGGAGGAAGTAGGTCATGGGGCCATGCCCTAGAAGGATCTATCTTCTTCCCAGCCCCTTTCTTTCTCCTCTCTCTCTCTCTCTCTCTCTCTCTCTCTCTCTCCCTCTCCTCTCTTTCTCTGCTTCCTGGCTTCCGCAAGCTGAGTGTCTTTCCTTCATCACATCCTTCCGCCAAAAGAATGGAGCCAGCTGACCACGGATTGAATCCTCTGAAACCATGAGCTAAAATAAGTCTTTCCCCCTCTAAGTTGTTCTCATGAGGCATTTGGGTCACAGTGATGAGAAGCTGCCTAACAGTCATCCTCTGCTGGTCATAATCCCTTTGAAGGGAGGAGGCCTCGTCTGCAGATGAGGCCTAGAAAGGTTAAGTGATTTGCCCAAATCTCATAGTCAGGAAGTGATGAAATTGGGATTTGGGTCAAGGCCTGTCTGACAGCACAGGCTCAGCTCTGCACACTACCCCCATAGACTCCCTGTTTGGCTAGGGATCGATGCAGTGGTGCATAAACTTCAATAAGGACAAGCCCTCCACCTGGAAACAGGCAAGGAAAAATGGGTGTCATGCTGAAAACGTGAAGGACCAGTAGTGTACAATACCACGCACGGCATAGACCATTCCCACCGTGGGTGGCCAAGCCTGACTTCCTTGAGAACTCAGCTCTCCTGCCTGGGATGGGGTCCACGGAGACAAATCAAGATACATCAGAAGCCAATTGGCAGGGACAGGAGAGGGAGGGCAAGTTCAGCCTACAGACTTGCCATGTTTGACCTAATAATTGTTGTTTTTTAACTTAAAATTCTTTTAATTTTAGGGTAATATTTAGAACTCAGGAGACTTCACATAAGATACAAATTTTTGCCTTCTATTGACAGCCGTATGGCTTGCTTATGTTCCTGAATATTCCCCAGGAGTTGGGTGGCAGCACTCTACCTGGGCGGGCTCCATCACTCCTAGGACCTGGCTGGCTCCCGGGGGCATGCGTGGCCTTGACTGCTGCCCAGAGCCATGTCAGCCCACAGCTGGGGCCTGCAAGGTGTTTGATAAAGAAGTTGCAAATTGTATACAGACTTGAGTTACACTCTGTGATGAAAAGGCCAGAAGTGGCATTTTAAAAATTCATCATCTTCTAATAATAAAACTATTTACAGAGAGCTGTGCTTCAGAGAGCATCAGCTATATGCAAACATCGCTCAGGAATGCTCACAACTGCCGTTCAGGGAATTGGAAGGGTAACTTGGACAGAGGCTTCCACCAGTAAAAGAAACAGGCATAAAGGAAAAGTGGCCTGCCTGGGAGAGGTTCCAGCGGTCAAAGTCATATGATGTGAGTTCAAAGAACAAGTCTTTGCTGGGTGTGGCAGCACACGCCTGTAATCCCAATACTTGGGAGGCTGAGACAGGAGGATTGCAGGTTTGATGCCAGCCTCAGCAACTTAGCAAGAACCCCAGCAACTTAGCACCTGTTTGAAGATAATAATAAAAATAATAATAACAATAATGATGATGATGATGGGGGTATAGCTCAGAGGTAGAATGCCCCTGGGTTCAATCTCCAGTATCAAAGAACAGGTCTTTGCTGAGTGCCCACATGCACCAGGCACTGTGGGAGGTGCACAAACAAGGCAGTCTCTGCCCTGTGGAGCATCTACCTCTAGGGCCCATGCTCAATTGTTTGGCTGAGAAAGAGATGCAAGTAGAGGAAGCTGATCTTCAGAAATCCAGAAGGACAGCCGGGCATGGTGGTGCATGCTTATAATCCCAGTACTGGGGAGGCTGAGACAGGGGGATCTCAGGTTCGAAGTCAGCCTCCGCAATTTAGTGAGGTCCTCCACAACTTAGTGAGACCCTGTTTCCAAATAATAAAATAAAAAGGGCTGGGGATGTAGCTCGGAGGTAGAATGTCCCCAGGTTCAATCCCCAGTACCACACACACACACACACACACACACACACACACAGAAAGAAACCCCGAACGATGAACACCCTTGGTGACTTCCTGTGGACCCCCTCCTCTCATGCTCTCCCTCTGCACATGAGGCTCTTGCAACTCTGAGCTTTGGCAAATCCTGGCCCCTGTGCAACTCGCCCAGCAGCCAGGGCTCTGCTCATCCCTCTGGCCTTTGCCCAGAGACACCTGCTCTGTAAAGCCACTTATCATATTGTTGATAACTCTCTCCTCCTCCCTACTGGGATGCATCACCCTACCCCCCCTTCACTCCTCACCTCCCCCACCCCTCTCCATGAGACGTGTTGATTTGGGGCATCTCTATTTTCCTGAGGCTGTGTTTCCAGGTGAAGGGGCTTCAGCCAGCATTCAGTACAGCATTCCTGGTACTCCTTCCTGCGACCTCATTGTTTTCTTCTTTGCAGAGCAGTTACTGTTCTATCTAACCTTGAGGTGAGCTCTGAGGAACGTCCATGGTGCCGGGCTCGGCCCTTCCTCTCCCCCTCAGATCTGGCTGCCAATGGAGGAGCCAGTGCCCGCCTCAGCCTCGCAGCAAGCTGCCTGGTACTCTCTGCCCTTTCTGAGAGGCTGCACTGGTCCTGCTCTGCAGTAATGGCTTGGGCAGGTTCATGAGGTATTAGGAGGCTGAGTATCTAAGCCAGGTTCTCCAATCCAGCATGATATTTTAATCTCCATCCAACAAATTCCAGAATATATCCCTCTACTAGTTTTGCACTCAGAGGATGAAGACGGGACTGTGGCTTCTTTCTCGCCTAGGATCCTACTAGGATATCTTTACTGTTTCTAGCTGCATGACTAGAACAGTGCCTGGTATGCAGTAGATACTCACTATCTGTTGGAAAATGAATTAGTCAAAGATGCTGGGGCAGGAGGCACTGCTTTCCTTCTCCACGGCACGAAACATGCAAAGTTCCCCTTCCATCATCATGCAATGCTTTCCAGGCAGGAGGAGGGCAGGGCAGGCCAGGTGAAGCCCCATGTTTGATTGGCTGAGGGTTTCCTATCTTTGATAAGGTGTTTTATGAAATGCAATTATTTCAGTTTGCAATGCCCAGGGCAAAGACTTCTAAGAATCTTTGTTAGGAGAACAAAGACTAGGTGAATTTGATGAATTTTAATTCTTTTTTGTTTGTTTGTTGATACTGGAGGTTGAACCCAGAGGCATTCTACCTCTGAGCTATACCCCCAGACCTATGTTTTTTTTTTTTTAATTTTTGAAACAGGGTCTCACTAAGATGCTGAGTGACCTAAGTTGCTGAGGCTGTCCTCAAACCTGTGATACTCCTGTCTCAGCCTCCCAAGGACTGAGATTACAGGCATTCACCACCATGTCCAGTTTAATTCTTACCTCAGGGATGGAAATTGCTGTTCCAGTTTTGTTTAAAAAGCACACGGGCCAGGTGTAGTGGTGCACACTTGTAATCCCAGTATTTGGGAGGCTGAGACAGGAGGATTGCAGGTTCTCAGCCAGCCTAAGCTACTTAGTGAGGCCCTCTGCAACTTAGTGAGACCCTGTTTCAAAATAAAGAATAAAAAATAGGGCTGGGGGTGTAGTTCAGAGGTTGAATGCCCCTGAATTCAATCCCCAGTACCGCAAAAATAAATAAATAAATAAATAGCACTTATCTGAAGCCGGGTATGGTGGCACATGCCTGTTAATTGAGAGGCAGAGACAGCAGGATCTCAGGTTTGAGGACAGCCTCAGCAACAAAGTGAGACTCAGTAACCTAGAGAGATCCTGTTTTTAAACAGAAAATAAAAAGGTCTGGAGGTGTAGCTGGGAGGGCAGAATGTCTTTTGGGTTCGATCCTCAGTACCACACACACACTAAATAAAAAAAATTTTAAATGTACTCAGGTGTCTTAGTAAAAGGCAGAAAAGGCAGCGGATGTTGAGCACAGCACTGTGACTAGACCTCAGAAGGTAAGTTTCCTTGGTCTATCTTCCCTTGTCCACAGAGTTGGGAAAAGAGAAGAAAGAGGGGTCGTTCCCAGCTCCAGCTGCAAGGAGAGAAGCCCCACAGCAGATGTCATTCAAGGGGTGAAACTCAGGAGTAAATTTTTGCTGCCCACAGAGAGGTGATAATCAAGGCTGTACAACTTGATTCAAGCTCCAGGGAGTGATAAAGTGGTAAGATGTTCTTTAAAGCATAAAAATGAAAATAAGAAGGGGAATATGATAGATCTCTTAAGATATCCACCCTTGGGGCAGAGGAACAGAATGGGGAATTTCTTTCTCCCAAGAACATAAATAGCAAATAACATGAAATTAACAGTCAGTTGACAAAATAAGTATCCTGTAATAATTACACATTTCTGTTGTCTTGGTGCTGAAGCGGAATTAATTTCTCAATGTAAATCTTCCAGGCCACACAAAGGATACTTCTTTCCCCTGCTAGACACCCCCCTCCCCGGTGTGCTGTGGGTGACAGTGGAGGGACCGGAAGATCTGAGCTTCACAGCTGGCTGCAGGGTTGCCAGAGGCAGGGAACAGGACATGGCAGGTTTATTCATTGGAAAAATACCCACAAAGACAGGGTCCCACTGGTTAAGGGCAAGTCCTTTAGGGCATGTTCCTGTGGCTCTCTGCTCTTTTTGTGGAAACCCAGTGTGCTGAGAGGCAGGGTAGCTACCAATGGTTGCCCAGGTCTGGACACTGACTTGTCCCTTACCAGTTATGATGTGGGGCAAGTGCCTCAGTTTTCCGGTTTGTAAAATGAGGATAACATCATCTATTATCTCAGAAATTGTGGTGTGGATGAAATAAACTAATAGTACATGCCACAAAACCTAAGAACATTTTATCACCTTATTGTGGCTCCAGAGATTCCATCCTCTCCGTCTTGCCAAAGACCTGTACATCCCTTTGGAAGGAAAATGCAGGAGGCCCTAGGCATCAAGACAATAGCACAGATTGCTTCCTAGTGCCCTAGCTATCCCAGAAGGCAGGCCCTCTTGGGATGGGACACGGGCAGCCCTGGGATAAAAAATGATAACATGATACAACAGTAATACTTCCATTAATTGAGCTGTTTTCTGTTCCAGGCACAAATCAACTCCCACAACAACCTTCAAAGATAGATACTGTTAACATTCTCTCTCTCTCTCTCTCTCTCTCTCTCTCTCTCTCTCTCTCTCTGTACTGGGAATTGATCTCAGGGTGCTCTACCACTGTGCTATATCCCTAGCCCTTTTTATTTATTTTTTTATTTTGAAACAAAGTCTTGCTATTATTAACACTCTCTTTTTGCACATAAGGAAACTGAGGCTCAGAGAGATTGTGTAACTGGCTTCAGTCACATATCTGATAAGTTTTGTCGAGCCTGGCCCTGCCTTTATTTCCCTGTGCCCTCCTTTCCCTTCAGACCCATGGTATTCCCAGCAGGATGGAGAGGAGGACAGAGTGGATAAGAAGAGGAGCCTGTGGGGAGGTGGAGGACCTCAGGAGTTGGCCCACCTGGGTCACCTCCTCCTACTAGGGCTGCAATCTTGGGCAAGTGACAGGACCACTCTGCTTCTGAGCCCCCATCTGTAAAATAGAGCTCAGGATAGTGCCCGCTTCATAGGGCTGTCATGAGGATTAAATGGGGTAATTATGGAGCAGGCTTACAAGTGTGCCTGGCCTGTATTAAGCATTCAATAGATGTTGGCTCTTCTGATCATTATGGGATTTGTCTCTCAACCAGAGCATTCCAGAAGGGAGAAAGATAAAGAAGCAATGGGAGGGAGGAAGGAGGAGAAAGGAGAAGGGGAAAGGAGGAGGGCAACAGGCCCCCCATGATCACAAGCGTCCAGTAATCAGATCTTAGAGATACAGGAGGGCGACTGCTTGATTCTGCTAACAGAAATAACGAGTGCCTGTGGTCACCGGCCTGCACAGTTAATCATGGCTCTCGATCCCTGATTATCAAAAATGGAGAGATGCTGAGAACGAGAGCTCATACCGGAAGAGCCCTGGCCTCTCCTAGAGGCGGCACCCGCAGTGCACATCAGAACCTACTCTTAGGCGTGAATGGGGCACCGCCTTGCGAGAGCTTTGCCTTTCTAGTATCCAAGGCCAAAACACAAACATCTTTAAAACAAGGGCTCAGGGTAGAATATAGATCTAAAAATCTAGGAGGGCGTACTAGAACTTTATTTGAGATTCTGGTAAGGCGTTGAGGTCTCACTCAATTCAGAATACTCTCCTGTGACTCCAGCTGCTAATTCAGTGACTAACTCTCTCTCTCCCTTGAGTATATTTCCAGTTTTTAATCTCCCACTTATCTTTGTCTGTTTGGGTTGCTATAACAAATTACCATACATTGGGTAGTTTATAAACAACAGAAACATATTGCTCAGTTCTGGAGGCTGGACATCAGCAGATTCAGTGCCTAGCAGAGGCCCATTCCTCATAGATGGCACCTTTGATGTGTCCTCACATGGAGGAAAGGATGCACAGGATTCCTCAAGCCTCTTTTTTTTTTTTTTTTTTTTTTTTTTTTTTGCGGTACCGGGGATTGAACGCAGGGGCGTTCTACCTCCACGCTACACCCCCGGCCCTATTTTTTATACTTTTTTATTTTGAAACCAGGTCTCACAAAGTTGCGGAGGGCCTCACTAAGGAGAGAGAGAGAGAGAGACAGGGAGAGAGAACGAGAGAGCTGAGGCTGGCCGCGAACCCGGATCCTCCGGTCTCCGCCTCCCAAAGTACTGGGATTACAAGCGTGCGCCACCACGCCCGGCCCCCTCAAGCCTCTTTTCTAAGACACTGTCCTCATTCATGAGAGCTGTACCCTCATGACCTAGTCACCACCCAAAGGCCCCACCTCTTCCTACCCTCACACCAGGGATTAGATTTCAAATGTAGGGAGGAGCACAAATATTCAGCCCAGGGAACCCAAAAGCTGGGGTCCCCTGCAGTTAGTTCCTTTTTCCCCAGCTCTCATCTGCAGCATGGCAGAGCCTAGATTTCTAAAAATTAGCTGCCACATCTTCTGGTCACTAGGTTTCCCTTGCTGCCCTGACTAGGAGGCAGATTCCTTCCTTCCTCTCTTCCCTAGCTGCAAGGTCACAGCAAAGACTTGGCATCAGTACTGTGGGACGTGGCTGTTGTGGTGTCTGCCTGACCAGTGGTTGCTCAGGTGCGTGGAACACCCCTACTTCTCACCCTCTGCAGACTGGACCAAAGGAAGGCCCTGGCCGCAGCCATCTGGCTCACAGAAGTGGGTTGTGCTGATCAAATTCCTTTGCTCAGAAACTCAAACTAAGAAAGGTAGAGACCATGCATTTATATGCTGGTTGCAAGAGCTATGGTAGGAAGGTGGTGTAGTAGTGTCAAGATGAAGAGATGCCTGCTGGTGGTCCAGCAGAAAGAACCAGATGTGGGGTGGGTGGAGCTCCAGAATTAAGCTTCGACCCCACCCCAGAGAGCCCAGTGCCAGGTCCTGGGAAGTCCAAAGGGGTTTCCTCTGATTACAAGCCTTCAGGAGGAGCCCTGTTGTGACAGTTCTGGCTAAGTACATTCCTCTTTATTGCAGCCAAGTGAGTACCATCCTGGCATTCAGTACAGCACAGAGAAAAATGATGGCTGCACTCCTGCAGCTGGGAAACTCCAGAGATGAGAAAGACAGCTCTCCCATCCTGCTCTGGAGTCTACCCTTGTCTGCCTGGTCCTCTTCCAGATGCCTTCCTTGTGCAGATCCCTGATGTTGAAGCAAGTCAGCTTGGCCGAGCCTTTGGGCTCAGGGTGGGGCTGACCAGCGGAACCCTGGTCCTGTGTTGCCAGGCCTCTCAAATCAGGCGTGTGAGTAGCTGTGATTCTGGGCCCAGACTCTAAAACAAGCTCTGAAGGCCCATTTATAGGTAAGTGGCAAATGCTTGTTAATTTTAAAATTGCTCATTGGGGCCAGCAGATAGATAGCCATTCAACAGGTATTCATTGAGGCCCCTCTGATGTGCAAGTTACTGGACTAGGTATAATTCAAAGATAATGTATTCTAGGAATGGAACCACTATATGATCCAGCTATACCACTCCTTGGTATTTTTCCAAAAGAATTAAAGCCAGAATACTACAGTGATACCCACGCTTATAGCAGCACTATTCATAATAGCCAAGTTATGGCACCAACTTAGGTGTCCATCAACAGATATATGGGTAAATAAAATATGGCATATCCACACAATGGAATTTTATTCAGCCATAAAGAAGAACAAGATTATGTTATTTGCAGAAAAAATGGATGGCACTGGAGAACATGATGCTAAGTGAGATGAACCAGGCTCAGAAAATCAAGGGCTGCATGTTTTCTCTCATATGTGGAAACTAGAGAGAAAAAAGAAAGAAAAGAAACTTTATGAAAATAGACCAATAGAGTAACAGAAGGTGATAGGGATGGAGAAGGGGAGGGAAAGGAGAGATATGGGGAAAGAAACAGACTAAATTATGTTATGTGCGTATATGAATGTATCGCTATAAATCCCACTGTTATGTATAATTATAATACACCAATAAAAATGTTAAAATAGAATAAAATAAAAAATAAAGAATCTAGGTGTGGTGTCACACACCTGTAATCCTAGTACTTGGGAGGCTGATACAGGAGGATTACAGGTTTGAGGACAGCCTCAGAAACTTAGCAAGACCCTCAGCAATTTGGTGAGACCCTGTTTCAAAATAAAAAATAAAATAGGGCTGGGGGTATAGCTCAGAGGTAGAATACCCCTGGGTTCAATCCCCTGTACCAATAATAATAATACTATCCAGGTGACTATTGTTATAGGTTAATAATTTTGGGGTTTGGGGAAGATGTGTACTATAGAAATCAAGATAAAAAGTGTCATAAAGAAGTACAAATAGGATTAAAAATGGCAGAATAGAGGGAGACGGTGTGTTTTGGTTGCTCCAAGACTCAGAACTCAACCAGCGGGAAGACTGCTTCTTGGAAAGAGAAGAAGAGAAGTCAGAACTCAACAGAACAGTCGAAATGCAGTGGAATTGGAGGCAGCACCAAGAGCAGAGGACTGGAAAGAGCTCTGCTCGTCTCACCTGCTGAGCGGAGAGTGGCAGCGACGCCAGCTTGCTGAGCCCGCCCAGGGCTGGCAGCTGCCAGGACCCACTGCAATCAGAGACCAACTCCAGCAAAGAAGCAGCAGAACCTTGTCGAGCCAGTGACTATAGACCATCATCAAAAGCAACCGCACTCTTTCCACACTTGAATACCTCAAGACTCAACTCCCCAGCAGCCCAGCCAGATCACATAACGCAATCTTGTGGCTGCAGCTGAACACCTCTCTGCCTGCAGAGACCCAAGGGTCACTTGTCAAGACTGTGAGTTAACAAACCATCCCAGTGGGAACCTGCCCTGCAGGGCCAGAGGGACTTGCATGGCAATGAACAGACTCGTGGGGCCTGTGAGTTTGCAAATCACCCCTGTGGAGGTGGGGGTGGGGGCTACAGTCAAACACAGCAGAAACGTGAATTAGCAGTCAGCTCCTGGGGACATTGGGGGGGCGGCTAGAGTCAGCAGTTCTCCGCCCCACTGCAGGGTCTCCAGAAATCACCACAGGACCACCAGCTGTGGGATGAATAGCTCAGCCTACCGAGTTGCAGGCTCAGAAAGCTATAAACTCGTGCCCAGCTGTGTTTGGGCACCACAAGCACCAAGGCCCGAGGCCAACAAGGTCTCATGTGATCACAGCCGCCCAGAGCAGCAGCGGTGTCCCTGGGAATAAATAACTGAGCCACTCAGGCTCAGAATGGTACAATCTCTCCTTGCCAGAACTTGGGCCTTGAAAGCAGGGAGGCCAGGGGCTGGCAGGGTTTGTGTGATCACAGCTACAAGCTGGGAACTCAACACCCTCTCTGCCAGCAGAGCTTGTGCCATGCCAGTGACTGACAGTGCTCCACATGATTGTAACCAGCAGATCAGTGGTGGTGTCCCTGTACCATCAAAGCTCAGTGAGCTGGGCGGCAAGTGCTGTGTGCATGTATGTCAGTATCACTATGAACTACATTATGATGTGAGACTACAATGTACCAATAGAAGTATATTTAAAAAAAAGAAGTATAAATAAAATGCCATAGTCACTCAGGAGCTAACTACTTCCTTTTAGAAGGTTTGGGGAATTGTTGAGGTGAGAGGATATTGCATCTGGACTTTGACTGTGGGATAGGATTTGAAGGCTGGTGAGAGAAGTAGTTCACGTTCAGTTGAGGAGTAAAGAGTGAGCAGAGAGCTGGGTGTGGTGGTGCACACCTGTAATCTCAGTACTTGGGAGGCTGAGACAAGAGGATTAAAGGTTTAAGGCCAGCCCCAGAAATTTAGGGAGGCCCTCAGCAACTTAGTGAGACCCTATTTCAAAATAAAAGTTAAATAGGGCCAGGGGTGTAGCTCAGAAGTTGACTGCTCCTGGGTTCAATCCCCAGCAACATACATGTGCACGCACACACACACACACACACACACACACGCAAAGAAAAGAAACCAAATCAAGATGTAGAGGCAAATTGAGGGCAAATCAGGAGATGAGCAATATATAACAAAGTCAAATTTGGGCTCTATTCTGAAGGCAAATTTTATCACTGGAGGCTTTAGAAAGAACATTGGTAAGCAGAGTTCGCCTTAGAAAAATTATTTAAAATTGTAGGAGGGAGGATGCCCTACAGAAACATACCACTCCGTACCCCTCTGCTCTGAGGGGAGGTCACCTGCTCCCCCACCCAAGGTGCCTCAGTCTCTGTCCCCTGCAGCAGGGTCTGAGCAGCCTGGCCACATGAGCTCTCCCCCATGACAAATTCCTTCTCTCTTCCTGCCCCCTCCACTGTGAAATATTGCCAAATGGATTTAATTCAAATTCTATGTAATAAAAACATAAAGTGAGGCAAAATAAATGGGAATGTTTTAAGTAACGTGCTCTGGCATCTCATAAAAGCCTCTTAAATTGATTACCTAAGAACGCATGGTGTAGACTCCAGAAAAGGGCTCTCCTACAGGGCATCTGGCAGATCCCCAAAGTGGAGCTGCTCCATGAGGGGTTGCTGCAATCGTAATTCTTCCTCAGATCATGTTTCATGCTTGAAATGCAGGGCCCTGCACAATGAGTTCTCCTTCCCCAACCAGAGCATATATTTAAAATAAAACCCCACAGTTGTTAGCAATTGTAGACTGCTCTGACCAGGCTTATTGTACTGGGCATCTTGGCTGCTAAGATCTCAAGGTTTGTTTTCCAATGTTTGGGAAAACTAGAAGTGTGAAAATGCTATCCCAGTGGTTAGGAAAGACCTGTTTTTGCATAAGTCTGGCAGTCCCAGTGGGCTGTGAGAGGAGGCATCAGTAAGAAGCAGCTCCTGTTTAACTGAAGCATGAAAAGCAAGCAAGGAAAGACCCTGATTTTCTTTCTTTTTTTTTTTTTTCTTTTTTCAGTACTGGGGATTGAATCCAGGGACAGTCTACCTCCAAGCTACACCCCCAGCCCTATTTTTTTTTTATTTTGAAACAGGGTCTCACTAAGTTGCGGAGGGTCTTACTAAGTAGCTGAGGTTGGCCACTAACCTGCAATCCTCCCGTCTCAGCCTCCCAAGTACTAGGATTACAAGCGTGCACCAGGGTCCGGCTAGGACCCTGGTTTTCTGCATGGGGCTTAGCCTTTGTCCTTGTACTCAAGAGGAAAAGGATGCCACTATAGGAAACTCCTCCCCAAATGGGTAAGGTTTCTTGCCCACCCTACTCTGAAATCTTCTTTCATTGGCCTGATCAGTCCTTACAGCTTAACCAGGAGGCGTCTGCTCACAAAACTCCCTCTATTAATTTGCAAAATTTTCACCAGAGAGTAAGATTCTTCCAGCAAGCCTAGAACTTCTCACTCTCTCCTTCCCTCTTCTTTCCTC
Organism: Glis glis; assembly: GCA_004027185.1. Lineage (NCBI taxonomy): Eukaryota > Metazoa > Chordata > Mammalia > Rodentia > Gliridae > Glis > Glis glis. Next base: position 139,466 of record PVJS01000015.1, read on the forward strand.
CTTCCTCCCTTCTGTTAGAAATAAATTTCCATGGTGTCGTAAGAAAAGAAACATGTTCGAAAATGGCTTGGCAAGATGATTTTATTTTTTGCAAAAAAGATCTTACCACCAGTGAAGCCAGGTGTGCAGTGCACTGAACAGGAAGCTTCTGTGCCGTACTCCTATTGGTGGGAGTGTAGCTTCACTATTTTCACGTGATTGGCTAAAGGGGGTATGGGGGAGGAGTTGGGATTTGCAGTTTTTAAGAAATGCTAACTTTACAAAAGAATGTGAGCTTATACAAGGTTACAAAATGGCAGTTTAAGTTAAGCTATTCCCTTGATAGAAAAGATCTAATTATATTTCCTTCCTTCCCCCTCTATCCTTCCCTCTCTCTCTTTTTTCTCTTCTCTTCTCTCTCTCTCTCTCTCTCTCTCTCTCTCTCTCTCCTCAGCCACATCAATGCCACCCTGCTAAGGGCAGGAGGTAACAACTGAACAAGGCCCAGGTTTGGCCTACCCAGAGCTTGCAGTTCAGTCTGAGAGTTCTTGACCAGTCACACACATCAGAATCACCTGGAGCACTTAAAAATAAAAGATTCCTGGGCCTCACCCAGACCTACTATATCAGCATCTTCAAGAATAACAGCCTACGAATAAGTATTTTGGAAAAATCAGCAGTGTGACTTTGTTATGTAACCATCCTCCTCTTGGAGAAAAATCCTTGCAGCAGTCTGTGATAAGTACTGGAACACTGGTATGCACACCGAGCTATGTCAGCGAGGAGGAAACTACTGATTCAGTGGTTGGGAGAGGGTTGGTGGTCAGGGAAAGGTCATCGGGTAATGCTTAAACTGGATGTTAAAGGATGAATAAGAGTTTGCTATAGGGTTATAAGGGCAGGTAGAAGTTGGACAAAACAGAGAGTCCTGGACATGTGAAAGGAAAACTACTTATTGCAAGGACTCCATGCAGCTCTGCTCACTTGGAACGGTATAATAAAACAAGAAGGGCTTTGAGGCATAGCCAGAGGGGTGGCCAGGGCCCCAGTGATATTAGCATTATCAGACTTGCCAAGTCATTTGTATTTTTTTCCAGCAAACCATAGGAAAACTTTTAAGAGTTTTAAAAAGAGCACAATAGCATTGACATTATGTACATATGTGAGAATACCAATGCCAATCTCAATATCCTGTATGAGGAAAGGGTAGTGGGGAGGGAGCCGGGAAAGCCCACCAAGTGCTGTGTGCATGTGTGTCACTATCACTATGAACTACATTATGATGTGAGACTATAATGAACCAATAAAAAAATTAAAAATAACATCTATGGTAAAAAAAACAATTAAAAATGTACTGAAATTTGAATATTTTCTTCAATAAAAATTATATTTAAATGGTCAAAAAAAGAGCATAATAGAACCACTTTACAGTTGAGAAGGATAAACTTGGGCAAGGGTAGCATTATTAGATGAAGCAAATGACATCAGCTAGGGAGTTTTTACATTAATTCAAAAGTCAGACTGGGCATTTCTTCTAGCCCTAAATGTAAGGACAAGGTGGCTTCATAGGTCACAAAGGCAGGACTTGTCAGACCCTTTAAAATGGGTTCAAGTTCTTTAAAATCCACTTATTCTCATGGACATTTAGTTGACAGTCCTTTTCCTATAACCCATCGCTCCATCAGCCACACACTCTTGATGTGAGGAAGAACTCTTTAAGCCAAGACCAACCACTCCCTGTATTTCTAGTCCTGGGTCCTACAGATCTCAGCGAGGATAAGAGGACAGGGCACAGGCATGTTTCCTGAGCCTGCCTGCCACATTATTTCCTGCTTAGTATTCACAGAGAATTTCTTGATCAGCTCTGGCAGGTAATAGCAATAGAAACAATCAATGCCTTCGCTTCATGCAAAAGATATTTTCAAGGGAGCACAAACTTTCACTTCATGGTTAAATCAAGAACAGCCTGTTAAACTGTCTTGTCTTGTGAACCTGTCCCCTACTTTAGGTTCTTTACCCTAAACATATGGGATTGATCCAGAAAATACCACTGAATGAAAAACTGAGAATTCCCATTGAATCCCATTGTTCCTAAGTATCATTATTAAGCAGCTGGAAGGCGACTTTTTTTTCTTTTTTTTTTTTCTTTTGTGGTACTGGGGATTGAACCCAGGGGCTTTCTACCTCCGAGCTACACCCCCGGCCCTATTTTTTATACTTTATTTTGAAACCAGGTCTCACGAAGTTGCAGAGGCCTCACTAAGTAGCTGAGGCTGGCTGTGAACCTGGATCCTCCGGTCTCCGCCTCCCAAGTACTGGGATTACAAGCGTGCGCAACCACGCCTGGCGGAAGGCGACTTTTAAGTCAAATGCTTACCCAGATCCAAGAAATTTGCTTGTGTATGCTTCAAAAAGGGTTGTGACCTAAAAAGTAAGCAAATATAAAAAGAACATGTTCAAATTTTCAAACAAATGAGGTTGAAACAATGTCTCAGAGAAAGATTCAAATAGAAAAGCAGGTTTTTAAGAGTCAGCTACTGAACAAAGCAACTAAAACACTCTGGATTACATTTTGTGATTGAATGTTACAAATGAACGCTTTGAAGAGCCCCAGTAGAGCCAGAGGCTGTGGCCCACACTTGCCATCCCAGCTACTCAGGAGGCTCAGGCAGGGTAGGGCAAGGTTGAGGCCAGCCTGGGCAACTTAGCAAGACCCTGTTTCAAAATAAAAAAGGGTGGGGTGTGGCTCATTGGTAAATCACCCCTGGGTTCAATCACAGAACAGGGGTTGGGGAGTGGCATTGGTGTTTATAATATATGTTAGGCTTCTTAATTGGTATCTCTGTTATTTTTGTGCTAAGGCTTCTTGTAAAATAATTGTTTCTATCTTGAAGAATGTCAAAAAGCAGTGAACAGAGACTGAAAACTGCCCGGAGACTTAAATTAGGCTCATCAACCTAAATTATGGTTTTTATATACCTAAAACATGATGAAATCACCAGAGGTCAGAACAAGCCACCAAGCCCTAGAGAAGCTATCAACAATTTACCATTTTCAGATCATGTGGAAATTTTAATTCCGTTTACCAAAGATACATGCAGAAATGGCTTTCATGATGATTAAGACCTGTAACTATAAAATGGTGAAATTTATAGCATCATAAAATGGTTTGTGTAAAATGCAAATCTCCCAGCTGGGTGGGTTGGCCCTGGAGGCCTCCGTTGGGTTCCTGCCTGAGCTCATTATAATTCCAGTTCAGCACGGGCACTTTTGTGGGTTTTTTTTTCTTCTTCTTTTCAAAAAAGGCAGCATGTTGTTCTTAAGCAGTGTCTTTGATTATCTTCTGAGCATTGTGACGGCCGCTTCAAATGGTGAACAGCTGGTGCAAGGAAAACACATAAGCAAAAAGTATGTTAATTCGGGGGGCAAATTAGGGCAGTCTCATATGTTCTTGTGACTATAAACTAGTACATCCAAGTTTTAGTAAATGGATGTCATGTTGTCTGGTAGGCAAGCGGAGTGAGAGTCATTGAGATCACATGTTCTCAGACATAAAAGACGAAGGGAAAGAACTGCAAGATGAGGGAAGGTGGAAAATATTACTTGCAGGCATTGATCCCAAAGCATGGCAAAAGACTAAGCCTTGTAATTGGGGCATCCCGGCAAATGTGGAGTATCATTCATAGGGGCTCCCCATTAGCTCCATCACTCAGTCGATCTAACAATTAATACATATTTACATGCACTGACTAAAGGCTATATGCCCAGCAGCGAGGAGGGGACAAATAGGAGACTGGGGATCTCTGGGCATGATCCCTGACCTATGCTCCTATGGAGGAGGTTGGCCTTGTATCTCATGACTGTCCATGCTTCCAGTACTGGCAGAATGATCCAGGGTCCAAATTAATGGCTACAGGGTAACCAAACAATGTCTGTATTGAGAATTTGAATTAAGAGACACTGAAACTCTATTGGAAGTGGATGTGGTGCCTACATCACATAGTTGGGGTCATTTGGAAATGTACAGAGTGCAGAAGCTTCTCAGGTTATGATGGAAGTTAGGTCCCTATAAACTCATCACACATTGAAAATATCCTAAGTTGGAAGAGCATATAAATGCACCTAACCTACTGACCATAGTACACTGTAGAGCGCTGGTAAGGAGACATTACTGGCATTCACTGGGCAGGGTCACCGGGTGCTAAAGACCTCGCAATGCACAGAACCATCAGCTCAACAAAGATTTGTCCCACCCAAACTGCCAATGGGGCTCTCATTAGAATGCACAAAGCCTAAGAAAGGATTGGTTTTGTTGTTGGGGCACAGGCATGAAGAGAAAGCTGTTGCAGAGAAAAGAGAGAGTGACACAAAGATCGGGGCCACCACATGGCTCCGAGGGATGGCACAAAGGCTCTCTTCTGTGCTCCTTTCCTGTCTGCAGGCCTTGCTGTGCCTCCTGCTCTTGCTTCTGTGAAACACTCCTATAACCTTATTGGAATAAGATGTTTTCGTTTAAATTGGCCTTGTTTAAATTGGATTCTGTTTCCTTCAACTAAATGAGGCCAGATGAGGTAGGATACAGAAATATAAAACAAGGGTAGGAAGGAGTCAAAAGGAAGGACAAGGAAAATATAACTCTGAAAGTCTTGTGCTAAAGCTCTGCGTACATTTCCTCACAGGCCTGCCATTCCCCGTACCAATTCTCTCTCCCAGGATTGTTGCTCTCTAATTTCTGGGAAATCTGTAAATCTCACAGTTCCTCACTTGTGAAAATTACCTTGTGCATTGTTAATTAGCCCATGTAATAAATAGATTAAGCAAAGAGAGATAGGACACATTAAGAAACCCATAATTTCGGGGGCTTTCTGATTTTATTTTTTTATCAGATCATGAAGATCACGTCAGCCTAATGATCCCGAGAATGGCCCGACCACCATCATCGTGTGACCACCAGACGGATGTCATCCCTATAGACCTTCCCATGACCACACCCTTACCAAGTTTCCCTTAAAAAAAGAACCTGAGAATTCTCAAAGTGTCTCCCACTCTTGCGATGACCCTCATTCTCCCCTGAATATATAGTGCTTGCTTTACCCCCCAAAACATCTTATCATGAGATAGCCTGCTTTATCCCTTGAATGTGTATCTGCTTTCCCAAATAAATTCTAAATCAACCTCTGTGCCTCTACTGACACATCCTTAAATTCATTTCTATGATGTTTGTCAAGGACACCACTTGTCCTGAGCTGAGGTCCCCCCACTCTGGGAACTCCTCGTGGACCTTTTCTGGGTAGACAGATAGAAATATACAGCATGATCCCTTCTCTGATGACCTTGGAACTCAGGTTAGAGCCAGGACAGCACAGGTGAGCAAAAGGAATCATGAGGCACTGCCATCTTTAGTGAAGATAGTGTGTTCTAGTGACAGTCTTGTCAGTCTTTGCTTTATTAAAGGTAGCCTAATAAGGATATCTCTTCCACCCTGTATTGTTAAAAACAAAACAAAACAAAAAATCAGGGTGCTCCCCTAAAAAATATGTGTATTAGTTATCTTTTTCATTTCTTTGACCAAAATACCTGACAAAAACAACTTAGAAGAGGAAAAGTTGGTTTGGCTCATGGTTTCAGAGGTTCAGTCCATGGTTGATGAGCTCCAAGGCAGAAACATCATGGTGGCAGGATGTGGAGGGAGAAAGCTGCTCAGGTAGCTGGAAGCAGAGAGAGAAGAAGGAACCAAGGACAGATACAGTCCCCAAGGCCACACCCCCCCTAGTGACCAGCTCCTCCAGCCATACCCTACCTACCTACAGCTTCCATCCAGTAAGTCCATTCAAATTATTCAAGTTATTAACCTATCATTGGATTTATCCACTGATGAGGTCAGAGCCCTGATTCAACTATTCCACTTTGGATCATTGCTGCATTGCCAACATATGAGCTTTTCTGGGGGACATTTATATTCAAACCATAATCGTATGTATATATACATGGAACTTGTGGTGGAAGGAAGAAAACGTGGATTGGGGGCTGTTTGTTTTGTTGTTTGGTTTTGGTTCTAAGACAAAGGCCCAAGTCTTGTTAAGGCAAGAGGCAAAAGAAGACACAGATGAACCCAAGTACTGAATCCCAGCCTCCCTCCCAGCCCCTCCACAGTCAAAACTTGGTGTTTCCTCACTCAGCATTGGGATAGGCATATTTATTTCTCCTTTCTTGAGAAATCAAATGTGCTCCCCTGTGTTCCCATCTAATGCAAATACCATTATCATGCACCATGCAAGAAAAACTACAGAATAATAGCTTAGATGATCTTTTATGATCATATGAAACAAAGCTTTAGATAAAATATGAAATAAGGCTGACAGGAGAAAATAGGCACTATTTTGCCACAAAGAATAGGAAAATCTAAATGTACATGAGAAGAACGATTATGGGGGTAACTTTCCAGCCCGCCCTCCTGGGATCAGATTGTAGAGCTCAGGGGCCATAAGTAAGGTGACAGTTGGCTGAGATGGTCCTCATTTATGCCTGCTGCAGAATTGTTCATGACCCCACCCCACCCAACGATCTCAATAGGGCCCCAGTGTAGATGATAGTTCTCTTACCCCATGAGGCCTTCAGACTCTAGGTCACTCTCCACTGATGTGGAACAAGGAAACAGGCTGGAAGACTTGGTAAATAAAGGGTCTTAGACCTTGGAGGTAGCCAGCCATATCTTCACCTGATTATTAAGAAGTCTGTGCTCTGCACTTAGAAAGCCTCACACTGTGCTGGGGGCTGGAGGAACATCAGGAGCATCTGGGTCCTCGAAGAGCTGAGAACTGTAATACCTGGGATTGCAGTGAGCAAAACCGACAAAGATCCCTCCCCTCATGGACTTAAATTCCAGCAGGAGTGAACTACACAATAAATATGTATTATATAATATATCAGCAGGTAGAAATCATCATGCCAAAAAAAGAAAAAGAAAAATCGTTCGGGGAAGGAGATGATGAGGGTGGCAGTTTGGGGACATTCAGGTTTCAGGAGGCGATGAGATGGCAAAGTAGGGAAGCCTTACTGAGAAGGTTTCATATCATTAAGCAATTAGCTCATTTGACTGTCTTTCTTTACCAACTGCATGATAGCGATTTCCACTGTGCTTCTCAAGATTTAATGGTCACAGGAATCCCCAGGGGATGCTGTTAAATGAAAGATTCTGATGCAGGAGGTCTGGGGCAGGACCGAGCCCTGCATTTCTAACAAGCTCCCAGGGGATGCTGGTGCTGCGGCCTGTCACATCACACTTGGAGCACGGGCCACGCCTTCCCCTTCTACTGTGTTTTCCCAAGTAGCCCAGTCCTCTGCAGTTGTTTGAACAAGTGCTCCGTAAATAGGTGGTGACTAAAGGAACTGAGAAAAGTGAGGGAACTTAGGAGATGTCAAGTCCGACTAATGAATAGCTAAGCTATGATGATTGACTGTCTTAATGGATTCCTTTCAGATGCGGGGCCTCATCACAATTATGTTCGTTTGCACTTCACTGTAATAACATTTAAACCATACAGAATTAATTTAGTTTTAAATGGGGATGTCATTAGTGCTCATGAAAGATTTCTTGTGCTGGAATTTTTAATGAATTCATCATGAATTTAAATTTGTTCAGTCTACAGCCTCAGGGTTGGCCCCCGTGCTTAGAAAATGACCCATCTAGTATAATTTGATGGGTGCCGGAATGGGCCATCTGCTCAGAAATACTTCCTGCCCTGAGTCCAGAAAATTCACCATCAGAGTTTAACTTAATAAATCAACAAATAATTTGATGGATAATCCAAGTCAGTAAATATTTACAAAATACTTACAACCTGCCAGGAACTGTAGATTTTATAAAGATGAATGACGTGGTTCCTGCCTGCAAGAACTTCTCAGCCTGATGTGCAGATAAGAAAAAGATATTTAAATATGCATGGGTGATATGAGGCTATTTGTTAGAGGCATAAGCTTCTGTGCAATGTGGCTTTCTTGCAATCACTAGTGGGTCTCATGAGAAGAGCGTGTAAGGATATGGGCTATGCCTATGTGGCTAAGACAGTGGAGGGTGTTAACTGGGTACCTCCCATGAACCGCTTCCCTGTCTAAACCTGTTTCCATATCTACAAAAGACGATTACTAACCCCCTTGCTGTGTAGATCTGAGACTTATGGGAATAGTGCACTCAAAACTCTTACAGACTTTGTACAATTAGTTCCTATCTCCTCGAGATCTTCTTGTGTGAAATTAGCTGTAAGCACCCCTCCTTTCTTCCTCAAATACTTACCAATCACTTGCCAAGTGCCAGGTCAGACATTAGACATAAGATGACAAATAGAGTTGCTGTCCTGTCTTCACACAGTCTTGCTGGTTACTCAGAGAAGGAAACCCTCCCAGCCTGCTCGGTGTGGGGACAAAGGTCAGGGAAGGAGCAGAAGAGACAGGCTGAACTGGAGTAGGATGTCAGAGGGGATGCTTGAGCCACATCCGGAGGATGTAAATTGGCCAAGAGGAGGCTGTGGGCATTTCAGGAGAGGACGAAGCATAGCCAAAGGCTGGAAGCCAAGGAGAACATGCGCAGTGGGGCAGTGTGAATGGCTTAGGCAGGGTCCAGGAGAAGGGCATCTCCTCATCTCACAGAGATGATGAGGACCTGAGGCCATCAGCAGGAGGGAGGATGGAAAGAGAGATGGGTGCAGGAGCCACCGAAAGGAGGGTCGATGGGATGCTTGAGGAGGGAGGTGTCGAATGTGGCTCAGTCCTCAGCCCTGTGCCTGACAAGGGCCTTTAAAAGAATAGAAGCTGGGGGAGCTGGCTGGGGGAGCGACTATGGTCTAAGCTTCAGACTGCCGCAGATTGCAGGGCTCCAAAGAGGAAACGCCATTCCTCTGTGTTCACCCAGGCTCCCTCCAGGTGCGACAGGCCTGTGGCCAGTAACATGCTACACCATGTGTCTCAATTTTGCACGATTATGTTTGGACCAAAATCCCTAACAAGAACAGCTTAGAGGAAAAAATAGTTTATTTTGGCTTACAGTTTCAGATGGCTCAGTCCATGGTCGACAGACCCCATTGCTGTGGGCCTGAGATGAGGCAGAGCATCATGGTGGAAGGGAGTGGATCACGGAGGAAAGCTGCTCAGCTCAAAGCAGCCAGAAATCAGAGGGAAAGAGAGAGAGAGGAAGGGGACGGGGCTGGGGAGAAGATCCCTTCCGGGGCATGCCTCCAGCGACCTACTTTCTCCACCTAGGTCCTATTTCCCAGTAGTCCATTCAACTGCCAATGGATTAATCCTGCTGACAGACTAATCTACTGATGAGGTCTGCGCCCCCATGATCCGATCATTGCCTAAAAGCTGCACCTCTGAACCTTGATGCACTGGGGATGCTTTCAACACACGAGCCTTTCGGGGTCATTCCAGATTCAAACCATAACAACGTACAAGGGGGAAAGTGGGCCCAGGGCTGGGGGTGCTTTAACGAGGGGGCAGGAAGGCTTCCACCCGGGGGTGGGTTTGCAGGTGGTGCCAGGCACCTCCCTTCTGCCTATAGCCCCCGCGCAGCCTACCCCTGGACTAACACTCTAGGTTCTCTCTCCTCCCTCCTCTCCACCTGGGAACCCTTCAGGAAAGAAGCGTTATCTAAGGGCAATCTCCCTGCTGTGGATCTGACTTCCTGGGGCTCCCTGAGGCCATGGTCTTTTTTATCAATTTCCCCTGCTTTGGGTGTTGGGTTTCACCTTCCCAATGGTATTTTTCTCTGCCTAAAAGGATGGCCTATTGTACCCTGTCTAAAAATAACCCCAGCCAGGTGTGGTGGCACACACTTGTAATCCCAGTACTTGGGAGGCTGAGACAGGAGGATCGCAGGTTTGCAGCCAGCCTCAGCAACTAAGTGAGACCCTCTGCAACTTAGTGAGATCCTGTTTCAAATAAAAAATAAAAATTAGGGCTGGAGGTGCAGCTCAGAGGTAGAATGCCCTGGGTTCAACCCCCAATACCAAAAAAAAAAAAAAAGGTTTCCCCAACCTGCCACCCTTGAGTTACTGTTTCCTCTCTCCCCATCCCTTCCCTGCTGAACTTCTTAAGACAGTCTTCATTCCTGGTTTCTGCTTCCCCACCACAGGCTCATTTTATTTTAAAAGCAACTTTTACTATTTCCTTGATTATGGGCATGACTCAGAATTACTCTAGAAATTTGGAAAATACAGAAAAATATTTTAAAATTTACCCATCAGTCCACAGTACAGATATAACTACTGACTATTGCTGTTTTAACAGGTTTTCTTTTTAGTCTTTTTATCCATGGGTTAGACAGATAGGTAGGTGGATGGATGGATGGATGGATGGATGGATGGATGGATGGATAAGAAGAGAGGGAGGGAGAAAGATCTATTCCAAGTTTTCATTTTACAAATTTTAGCTCATTCTGAATATAATGTTTTATACTCTGAAGTTTAGTTTAACATGATATTGTCATCTTCAGTGATTAAATATTCATAACAAAGAATAATGGTAATGTCTAAATGATATTTCATCTCTGATATGTAAGATATCTAATAGTTTTTGTTTTCTCAAGATTATAAATAGTGTTATAAACATCCTTATACCTACAACTTTGTCTCTGTGTCAAGCCTAGAAGTGGAATCCTGAGACGGAAGGTGTGAATATTTTTAAAGTTCTCAACACATGGTGATAGCAGTATCATTTTGTTTATCCACTTATCAGTCAATGGACGCGTAGGTTGTTTCCACTTCTTGGCTTTTGTGACTAGTGCTGATCCAAACATTTGCATGTTTCTGTTTGTGTCCCTGCTTTCGATTCTTTGGGGATATACCTAGAAGTAGGATTGCTGGTGAATAAGGTACTCCTCTGCTTACTTCTTCAAGGAAACATTATATTGTTTCCCACAGACTCTGGATCTTACTGTCACCTAAGAATTGTTCACCAGAACTAAGGCTCTCCCCAAAACCGCACCAGCATCCTCCAAAACAGGTTTGAGGCAGGGCTGTGCTGCGGGGCTTGTGTGTCCAAGCCACCTGCAGGAGAGGCATCTGCAGAGCTGACATTTGTGCTGTGGAATGGGGAGTGAGACCCAGGGAGCCGGGTCAGTCACTGAGCGAGCATCGAAGTATGGCTTTGTCTACCTTTTAAAAGCAGTTGTTCGTTTTGATTGGGAAGATCAAATGCTTGGAAGAGTTATGAAGATTTCAGAACATCTCTCTTGCAAATATGAGAGATATATGTACATTTCAATCAGGTATTTATATTTCATTCATTGATTCAAAAATTACTTGAGTGCCTACAAGGTGCCAGACAGTTCTAGGCACTGGGGGCAAGCCACGAGCAGGAGCCTGCCCCCGCTTACGTTTCTTTAGAGGAGACAGAATGAACAAGGAGGCAAATGAATAAGGTAAACTTAAACTGTAAAGTGCAGAAAATAAAACAAGGCTAGAGAAGTCTGGGGGGAGGGAGGAGCCCCTTAGACAGGGTGGCCAGGGTCCCAGAGCCGGTGACTTTTGGGTTGAGTCTGGGGAAATGAGAAGCCAGCCAGAGCTGTGCAGCAGCCTCACCTCTCTCAGCTACAACCTCCTCCTCCTGTGCGGTGAGAGCACTGGGTGAGCTCCTTTGGGTACTGGGTCCCCACTCATGTAAGACAGGGCTTTACTCACCCCTCTTCTTCAGGTGGCCTTGGATGCATAAACCCCATGGCAGAGCCCTGCCTCCAACCCCTTTAGGAGGACACTGGCGAGGTTTGGGGGAAAGCCTTAGTTCTGGTGAACAATTCTTAGGTGAATAAGACTAGTCTGTGGGAAACAATCTAACAGTTCCTTGAAGAATTAAGCATAGGATTCTCTATGCAATCCCAGCTCTGGGTAGATCCTCAAGAGAATTGAAAGCAGGGACACAAATAGAAACACACCAATGTTTGTTATCAGCACTGTTCAAGAAATGAAAACAACCTGAGTTGTCATCCACTTATCCACCAACTGGTAAGTGGATAAACAAAATGTGGTGTGCATATAAACAACGTAATACTAATCAGCTGTAAGAAGGAATGAAATTCTGGCCCATGCTACAACATGGAAGGAACGTGAAGACACTAGGCTGAGTGAAATGAGCCTGACATGCCGGGCGTGTTGGCACACGCTTGTAAGCCCAGTACTCGGGAAGCTGAGACAGGAGGATCCCAGGTTCACAGCGAGCCTCAGCAACTTAGTGAGGCCGTCTGCAACTTAGTGAGACCCTGTTTCAAAAAAAAAAAATAGTTCTGGGGGTGTAGCTTAGAGGTAGAATGTCCCTGAACTCAATCCTCAGTACCACATAAAAATAAAAAAAAATAAATAAGCCAGACATGCACGGACAAATGTCTTATGATTCTGTCAGGGGAAAACACAATAATTCCTGTGGGTTCTTGGCTTCTGGGGCGAAAAGAATTTCAATACGAGCCAGTCAGATACAAAGACAAAGGTTTAATTTAAGAAAAGTGGAGATACACGTTGAGGGGAATCGCGGGCCATCTCGAGAGTGCAAGAGCAGTGGCAGAGCGCAGCAGAGAGGGGCTGAGAGGGGCAAAGAGCAGCTCAGAGAGCGCCCCAGATCTTTTACATCCTTTTTTTAATAGGGTCCACATGAGAGGGGGTGGCTAGGGGCACATGGCGGTCTCCTTTCTTTCTTTTTTTTTTTTTGTGGTACCGGAGACTGAACCCAGGGGCGTTCTACCTCTGAGTTACACCCCCAGCCCTATTTTTTATACTTTATTTTGAAACCGGGTCTCACGAAGTTGCGGAGGGCCTCACTAAGTAGCTGAGGCTGGCTGCGAACCCAAATCCTCCGGTCTCTGCCTCCAAGTACTAGGATTACAAGCATGCGCCACCACTCCCGGCTGGTCTCCTTTCTTTGAACCTTCAGGCTGACAAAAGGTGAAAATTCCCTTTGAGATAGGAATCCCAGGGAGCTAAGACAAGGAGGGGTGTGTGTGATTTTTCTCTGGGACCTTCTTCCCAGGAAATTGAGGCTCTGACAAAAGGTAAAGCTCTCTCTGGGAGCTAAAGGCCTCAGGAATTTCAGATATTGAGCTCGCCCATTATGATTTAAAAGTGTGGGCCTGGCTTTTGCCTAAGAGCAAACAAGCTCTGTTAAAATGAAACTAAAGATTATGAAGTTTTTTTAGATTTTAGAATTATATTTTCCTTTCCTTCCCGATTTGTCTCCTTTCTACCTAAATTTTTTATTTCTTCTATTCTACCTCAATTCCACTTACATGAGGAACCTAGAACGGGCAAATGTGCAGATACAGGAGGTAGAGTGGAGGTTGGTGTGGGCGGGAAGGGGGAAAAGGGGAGAGTTACTGTTTAATGGGACAGAGTTTCCATTTGGGAGGGATGGAAGGGTTCTGAGGATGGGGAGTACTGATGGTTGTACACAGTGGGAACGTGTCCAGTGTCACCAAAATGGTTGAAGTAGTGAGTTTTATGCTATGTATATTTTGACACGATAATAATAAATTAAAAGTCCATGGGAGACAGATGGAGTAGGGACAAGCTCACTCTGAGAAGTTAACTTAAGTGTTACTTAAAATAAGCAAGGTGTTGTGTGAAGGCAGGACACTCAGGCTGGGTCTCTGCAGCAACCCCCACCTTTCAGGTGGCTCCTAATCCCACAGCCCTGCTGTCACCTCCAGGACAGACCCTGAAGACCCCATCAGAGAAGAAAAGGACTGGCGCCCTCCACTTGAGCAGGGGCTGGGGAGAAGATGAAGCTTTTGCCGAGTGTCCTACTGATGAGATGTATAGGCCAGGAAAGAACCACTTACGCACGTGCCATCACTGCTGGTGGTTGGTGTGCCTCTCAGGAGAGGAAGTGAGCTGGCACCAAAGCCAGATACTACGGGTCAAAGAGTGGTAACAAAAGGTCAGGGCAGAACTGGGCTCAGTGGCCCATGCCTCTAATCCCAGTACTTGGGAGGCTGAGACAGGAGGATCACAGGTTTGAAGCCAGCCTCAGCAACTTAGAGAGACCCTGCTTCAAAATAAAATAGGGCTGAAGGTGTATCTCAGAGGCAGACTGCCTCTGGGTTCAATCCCCCGTACTACACATACACACAAAGAAGGTCAGGTCTGGTTTCCATTTCTTGCCTCGCTCTTGTTCCCCAAACACCAAGACCTTGGGGATGACATTGAGCTCTTGCCAGGTGGAAGACTTGAAGCAACAAACCTATAAAAGGTGTGGATGACATTGCTTAAGATCCCAAACCAGACCCGTCGGCAGGGCACCCTGACAGTTGAGGCATCACTTTAATACATTAAGCCACTTTAGTCCCCTCTTATCTGAAGCCTGCAGACAGAGTGTGTCAGGGGCTATGAACACACTGGCTTAAGATCCTGTGAAATCCCAGCCCGCTAGGGTGGGGGTAGCCATGGCTCCCGGTCTGCACTTTGTAACCTGAGCTGGATCTGATGGAAGATAAGAACTGGAGAAATAAAACTGAAAGAAGACACCCCATCCAGGCAGGTCCAGGGGTTGGGGCACCAAAAACTTAAATCAGTGTAAGAAATCTGCTTTAAGAATATAATACACAAAATGTCTTATATTTTTAAATTTTACAAAAATATATGTTTTAGGAACACATTTTTAGGATCTTTCTGGGGCTTTGGAAGGAGGCTGTGTGAGGGAGGGGTGCCTTAGCTTCATCATACAATAGTGGGGTCCCCAGAACAGAAGTGTCTGGAAACTCATTAGAAATGCCAGTTCTCAGGCCCCACCCCAGACCTACTGGATCAGAGACTCTGGACGGGCCCAGAAATCCGAGTGTCCACTACCTCTCCAGAGATTCCAATGTCCACACAAGTTTGGTTAAAATCCCGGATTCTGGGGAAGAAGAGAACCTGAGCCAGAAGCCTAGTTTTATTGTCTCTTATCTGGGTGACCTTGGCAAGTCACTCCATTGCTGTAAGCCTCTCTTACCATCTGTAAAACGGGGCAACAATAGAACCGACCTCAAAAGATTGTTTTGTGAATTAAGTCAGACAGTGTGTGGTGTGCTAAACCTGGTGCTGGCCTGTCACATGTGCTTAGTACATTATGTGTTGTTATGTTGCGGTGTTTATGGAGTGTTTGGAGAGAGAGCGAGGAGGAGGGCAAATGTGGCAATAAGAGGGTATCTGCAGGCACAGTCATAAAGGGGCTCACAGGTGACCTTGGCCCCTTTCCCCAAGGTCCACTGTATGGCTGCTATAGTTTGTATTTGGGGGGGTAATGGGGATTGAACCCAGGGACGTTTTGCCTCTGAGCAATACCTTTTTATTTTTTATTTTGAAACAGGGTCTTGCTAAATTGCTGAGGCTGTCCTCCGATCTCTGACCCTCCTATCTCAGCCTCCCAAGTACTGGGATTACAGGCGTGCGTCACCACACCTGGCTCCCTTGGGACATTTAAGATCTAAATTAAGCTGGGTGTGGTGGTGCACACCTGTAATCCCAGTACTTGGGAGGCTGAGACAGGAGGATCGCAGGTTCAAACCAGCCTCAGAAACTTAGTGAGGCTCTCAGCAACTTAGCGAGACCCTGTTTCCAAATAAAAAAATAAAATAGGGGTGGGTGTACCTCAGAGGCAGAATGCCCCTGGGTTCCATCCCCAGTAACACACACACACACACACACACACACGCACACACATGTCCCCAAGGGACCATGTGTCAAAGGCTTTGTCCCCAGCTTGGCACCCTTAAAGGAGACAGTGGGAGGCCAGTCCCTCCTCTTCCTCTCTCTTAGCTCCCCGGCCACCACAAGGTTAACAGCTTTGCTCCATCAAGCACTCCCTGCTTCCCTGGTGCACGGTCTCAACACAGGTGCGAAAGCCACCGGACCAAACAACCACAGACCAATGCTTCCAAAACTGTGAGCCGACACTCACCTTTCCTCTTTAGAAGCTGATTCAAGTATTTGTCGCAGCCACAGAAAGCTGACTCCCATAGCAGCCCTCCACCTGGTTTGCTGTTCCTGGCAGCAGGGGTCAGAGTTCCTCCTCCCAGTCTGCCTGGCCATTGTCCCTCATTTTTGGGACTCTGAATCATCCTTCTAAATTGATAAAATTAGTATAACTAATTTAATGAGCCATCCCCTTTCGGGGTGGGGGGTCATAGACCTCCTTGAAGATACAGTGGGAGTTAGAGACCCCTCTCTAGAGGCATATGATCATATGCCATATACACACTACAGTGACAGGCACGTCATGGAACCACTGAGGCCCAGGCCTGGGCCCTCGCTTTAGAGCCCTTGATGTATTGCATGGTGGTCACTCAAAATTAGTGAAGAAGAGCTGGGCATGGTGATGCATTCCTGTAATCCCAGTACTTGGAAGGTTGAGACAGGAGGATCGCAGGTTTGAGGACAGCCTCAGCAACTTAGTGAGACCCAGTTTCTAAATAAATAAATAAATGAGGGCTGAGGGTGTAGCTCAGAGGTAGAATGCCCCTGGGTTCAATCCCCAGTACCCCCCCCACACACACACACAATTAGTGAAGAAGGGATGGGTGGAGGGCTGAGAGTTCAGTAGTGAACTGGCAGCCTCGTTGGAGTAATGTCATTGAATTTTAGCAGGTGCCTTCTGAACTCAAGGTCACGTTCCAAATAAATGCCTTCGATTGTGGGAATTTCAGGCTTGGTGGCAAGGATTAAGATCTGGAACCGGAGTGCCTTTTAGCACTTTTCAAATCACATCACGATGCGCTTTCAAACTCTTCTTATACATAAGGGGAACTCTGTGCAGAAATGTTCCTTTTAAAGACATTTACAACCCCAAAAGGCCCGTTTAGTGGCTGCAGATTGTCTGGTGCTGATAAAAGTATGAATGTGGTTAAATCGGGAAAACAGACAAGCCAGGCGTGTGTGTATGACATATTAATTTTCATCTGTTTCCATCACTCTCACTAAGCTTATGAGGTTTGTGACATGTTTGTGTGCTGTATCTGGCTGGTGCTCAGCTGCGATTTACAGTGTTCCCTGGAATCTCACTCTAGGTTGACTGGGGCAGAAAGAGCTTCTCTATGACAGCCTTTGTGGCTGTGGGCATTTCAAGTCCCTCTGATGATGTTACTTGGTTTGAAACTGGATTGGAAAGAAAACAGGAGTGGCAAAACAACATCGTTCTCTGGATGGAAAAGCAGATGGTCAGAACACACAGGGCAGGAGGTTGCTGTGGACATGGGACTTTCACAGGGTTTTCACGGGGGCTGTTGTCTGCCCAGCAAAAGAGGGGTCAGGGACGCTTGCCCGGGAGCAGAGCAGCCCAGCCTGGCTGACCCCAGTCCTATGGGCCGGGGCTGCCCGCAGGTCAGTTCATGGGAAGGGAGGTCAAATGTCAGGTGGTCATCCGTCTAAGCAATGACATGATGGAGAGTGGGGACAAATGCAGATGACCATGGTCACCTCCCCGACCCTGACACTCTCATCTCCTTGAAAAGTGGGCTTCCATGGCCTAAAGGTGCCAGGGCCTCGGAACGCTGAGATTGAGATGGTCACTCCAGCCTCCCTGGCTCACGCCTGCCCTGCCACCCTCACCGACCCCCGTCTTTCCTGACACCATGGACGAGCTTCATCACAGCCATCCTGCCACCCTGTCCCAGAAATGCCATGGGCGTGGAGACTTGCCACTCCAGACCAAGTTCAGGGACAGGACCAAACGCTGCACTAGTTCCATGAGCCTTGTGTTTAGAATGTGGGACAAGCCATTGCCCTAAGAAGTCCTAAGACCCTCTCGGATGGAAAGGGTCTCCCTCCATCATCTTCTGCCTGGGCCCTTTCCCAAGAAGAGCACTCAATCACTGAGCCAGACCCCAGCCTCTAGAAGAAGAAAGGGAAGGGGACCTAGCCGAGGCTGAGGAGGTGCGGGGATGGCCACCAGCTCACCGAGGTCACTTGACATCTTGGGCCACAGGTTTCCTCATTACTAAGGCTCAGCCAAGGCCCAGCTCATGGGGTTGTTGAGAAGACCAATCAGACAGCAGATGTGCAAGTGCCTGCCAGAGACAGCGCCTGAGTCCTGCACCTCCTCTCCTTCACATTCCCATGGGGGTGGGACATAGCAACTCAGTACTGTGGGCAGTTTGTGAGCAGGCCAGGGCAGCAGCAGCCCCCGTGCAGAGACAAGGCCGCTGGGCCCTGGCTACCTCCCAGTCCTGCCTGCCTGCCTCACTCTCCCCACTGACTTTGAGGTCCACTCCGCATCCTTCCTCCTCTTCCAGTGGAGAGTGGGGAAGGCAAGGGCTCACTCACCACATTCCGTGGTGTGGGCACTGTGAGGTCTGACTGTGAGGCCTGGCTGGGGGAGGCTGAGAACAAAGGACTCCAGGAATGGCGGGAAAGTAAAGAGAAACGCCTCTAATGCCCGGTGTCAGGCCCACCAGTCAAAGGAATACATGACTGCTTTTCTCTCCCTCCCTCCTAACGCACCATTAAAAGCCCCTAGTCTGTAAGGAGAGGGGCTTTTCTGACTTTCGTGGGCTCTTTCCCCGGTCAGTTTCCCCTCCCAGGCTTTACTCCAAATAAAGCCGCCTGTTCTGGTCTATCGAGCCATGTGTCCCTTTTATCCCTATATTTTCTAATACATGGGTTGTGCTTTGTGTGTGTGTGGAGCTGGGGATGGAACCCAGGGCATTCTACCTGGAACTACACCCCCAGTCCAATTTTATTGTTTATTTTGAAACAGGGTCTCACTAAGTTCTGAGGGCCTAGCTAAGTTGCTGAGGCTGGCCTCAAACCTGTGATCCTCCTGTCTCAGCCTCCCAAGTACTAGATTACAGGCATGCACCACCAAACCCAGATTTCTCTGTGTGTTTTATTAACTAACTTGATCTCAGTAGAAACATCCTTTAATAGATGATGATAGGTACAAAGAGTCTGAGTAATGAATGCTATGGTTTGAATGTTGAGTGTCCCCGAAAGCCCATGTGTTGGAAGTTTGGTCCCAGGGTCGTGCTATTGTGAGGTAGTGGAACCTTTAAAAGGTGGGGCCTAGTTGGAGATGCTTAGGTCACTGGGGGTTGTGACATGTTCTGTCTCTCTCTCTCTTTCTGCTTCCTGACTCAAGATTGGAGGGTTTTTTTCCACATGGGGTCCCTGCTGTTGCCACCCCCACCCTCACCAGAACCTAGCCTGTGGAGGCACCATGCCTCTAAAGCGATGACCTCAATAAACCTTTTCTTTTTCTAAGTTAGTTTTCTCAGGTTATTGTAGTAACACACAGGAGACGACTACTACACGTAACTTGCTCCAGGTCACAGAGGCAGAGAGGTGTGAGATCAGGATTCACACTCAGGCACACTAGCTCCAAAGCCTCTGTGATTAAGCTTAATATTCTATCATCTAATAGTTCTCAAAGTGTGACTCTTGAGCCAGTAGCATCAGCACCTCTTGAGAATTTGTTAGAAATGCAAATTGCTGGACCCCACCCACATCTACTGAATCTGAGACTCTGAGAGTGGGGCTCAGCCATCAGTGTGTCCTCAACTCCTTCAGGGGATTCTGAGCCCACTAAAGTTTGAGAAACACTACCCATTGTATCTCTCAGCAAGCCCGTGTTTCATTTCCTTCAAGTCTGCATGAAATTGGCCACAGTTGATAGCATCTTGTTTTTAAGGTTATTGGAAGGAAATTGATGGAGAATATTGACGTGGAGGTAAAGGGTGGGGCTGGCTGGGAAAACACAGGCCTGTCTCTTGGTTTTGCTTGAGAGGAGAGAAGAACCACAGGCGCCAGGGAGAAACCTGGGTCTCGAATCAGCCTCTTTCTTGCTCCTCACCTTTGACCTATTCATGCAGAATGACTTCTTAAAATCTCTGTTACATCGCTGTCTCCAAAGCAGGGCCTTGATCATTAATAATGCAGATCAGCACAAAAAGCCTGGTGTTGCTTTATTTTCATTTTTTCTGCTTCTTTCATTCTTTCTTACACAAAAGCCCCCCACCCCACCCCCACACACACACACGCACACACGCATGCTTATTATGCTTGACTTAACCTTATGTTTCCAAAATCTACTTCTAGAACTTTGTAAGACAAACTGGTACTTCTCATAGCTGTCACCTATGGCTGCCTGGCTGTGCCCTGCACCATCCAGGAGGGGCGTTTATGGATGCAGTCTCACGCCTGGCCCCTGGAATTGTGTGGCACTGTGGCCCCAATGCTGGTGCTGCCATCTCTCACCACCTCCAGAGCTGACTTCCGCTGGCAGCTTCTCCCTCCTCCCTTCCTGGTTGGCCTCGTTTTTACACCCAGATCTTGTCTTCCTTTTTTCCTTTTTTTGTCTCTTCCAAGGCTTTCCTGCTTCAATTTTTTGAATGCCCTTTCCTTCCACCCCTTCCCTCAGGGACCCCAAGGTCTGCAAGCATTGGACTTTCCTACTTGGGGCACCACGGGCACTGGGCTTCCAAGACTGGGAGCAAAGTCCTCTGTGAGTCCCCAACCTTGACTATTCTAAACTCCCTGGTGACTAGGGAGAGGTGACACTGTCCTGGTTGAAGCCACAGAAGATGGTGTCTGCTGCTACTGAATATCATTAGCAAATGACGAGCTCTCTGGAGTTAAACACAAATGAACAGAACCGTCTTGGAGAAGCCTCTCTGGTTCTAGACAGTGCGGGGGAGCAAGGACAGTGACAGCGGCTGTCTCTGCCACCCCAGTTCTGTACATGTGGTGAGGGGGGTGGGGAAGGCAATCTATGTGAAACAGCTGGCCCTGAAGTCTCCTCCCAGGCTCCAGCAGAAGAGCCCCCACTCCTCCCACGTGCACCTTTCCCCCTTTATTTCTTGCATACCTAGGGATTGTAAGGGCTTGGTTTGCTTTTGGAATTAGAAGATAAAAGGTAAACAAATAAAATATGAACTCTCAATATTGCAGACCTTATTATTATTATTTTTGTGTGTGTGTGGTACTGGG
Source organism: Glis glis (assembly GCA_004027185.1). Classification (NCBI taxonomy): domain Eukaryota; kingdom Metazoa; phylum Chordata; class Mammalia; order Rodentia; family Gliridae; genus Glis; species Glis glis. The sequence goes on from PVJS01000015.1 coordinate 160,384, forward strand.
GATTGAACTCAGGGGCATTCTATCTCTAGTCTACCCCCCACCCCTATTTTATTTTTATATTGAAACAGGGTCTCGCTAAGTTGCTGAGGCTGAACTCGAGCCTGCGATCCTCCCAGCTCAGCCTCCCAAGTACTGGGATTACAGGCATGTACCACCACACCCAGCTTGAATATCATAGACCCTTTTGACTGGCATTGCAGCCCACACTCAGCACTGATGCCCCTGTCCACCATGGAGAGCTGGCTGTCCACTGTGTTCTAAAGAGCAGGGACTCCTCTATGTCATTTTCTCCAAGGTAAGGTCACTGAGCCTAAAACACACTTTCAGAAAAACGTGCTCTGGTGCTAACCGCTCCTCATATTCTCCCCTCTCCCAGCAAATTCTTCCAGGGAGGAAAAGCATTTGGCTTTTGGTTTGGCTCTGCCAACCTGCTCTGTGCCCTTAAGCAAATGTTTAGGCTCTCTGGGCCACTTGGTTTCATCAAATCTTTTTCTTACCTGTAGTGTGAAAATAATGATAATAATTGTATTTGCCCCCGAGGTTATTTAGAGCAAAGCGGCAAACTGCAAGGTGCCAGAGAGTAAATGTTCTAGGCTTTGAGGGCATCAGCAGTCCCTGCAGCCACCACTCAGTGGTGCCACTTTAGGGAAAGCAGCCACACGTGAGAAAACACAGCTGGATGTGTTCTGATGACAAAGACAGGCCGCGAGTGGAACCTGGCCCACTGGCAGTGAGGAATGTATGTAAAAGCAAAGAATGAGGAGCTGGGCCTGGTGACGCCCACCTGTAATCCCAGTGATGCAGGAGGCTGAGACAGGAGGATCACAGGTCCGAGACCAGACTTAGCATCTTAGCAAAAGCCTCAGCAACTTAGCAAGATCCCATTTTAAAATAAAAAATAAAAAGGACTGGGGATATAGCTCAGTGGTAAAGAGCCCATGGGCTCAATCCCTAGTGTGAATGAATGAATGAATGAATGAGAAAGTAAAGAGGTCACAGCACAGGTGAGGTTGACACAGGAGACCTCCCTCATTATAGGCTGGATGTCGCCGCGCTCTCCCCCTGGGGGATGTGCCAGGCCCCAAGGGAGCTGGGCATGATGCCCATAGAGTGACTGCCTCCCCGTTCATAAACTGAATTCCCTGTCTATGGGATAAACATGTTGGTGAGCTTGAAGCTCAAGGCAGAACAGTCTATGCTTAGGCACCAAGTGACCTGAGTTTTGGCACCAGCTGTTCACAGCCATGGCTGGGAAAGGCAGTGCCACATCTGGAGACCTTGGGGAAGGTTGGACCAGTCATCCTGGTGGGAATAAAGGAGCCTTCTGGCACACCCAGCCGCTGCAGGCCAGCAGGAAGGGGCCCAGGCCCTTTCCAGACAGCCCCACTCATGCCCAAAGAAGACGACAAAGATGATACCGTTTCCCCTAGAGAAGGCAGCATGGAGTCGTGGAGAGACCAGGAGCCATGGAGCCAGGCAGATCTGGATTCAAGTCCTGTTCCCGCCCACCATGCAACAGAGGCACAGCCTTTAGTGCCACATAAGCAGAACTCAAGAAACACCTCTGAAACTCTTCATTTATAATATGTAAAGAATAACAATTCCGTCCATTGTTATGATTAACTTAGATTATACATATGATATGTAGCTAAAAAAAAATTTTAAAACTTAGCCTCCTTCTCACTGGTATACACGCACCGTTGGGCAGCTTTCCTCCAGGTGACAGCAGCAGTGACCATGGGTACCGCTGGGGAGGCTGAACGGGGAAGGGCTGCGAACACCTGTTTGTCCTACTTTGTGTGAAAGGATGCTGATTGTAATCGTGGGAGACAAGAAGTGTTCTCTCTCCTCCGCTAAGGATTATGTGAGATTTAATGGGCTTGCATTTCAGCATGCACAGTTCAAGGCTTCACCTAAGACCTAAGAGTTAATGAGTGTAGGATGAAGGAAGAATTAAACAAGTAGGTATTGGTGAGGAGGTAGCATTTCCTTACCGAGGAACAGGAGCCCTCTGACCAGGACCAGCACCACTCACTGTCCACTTCGTCAGCAAATCGTGTCGGCTGCATTTCACCCTGGAACTCAGAGATGAAGGACACTAATCTCAGTCCTCAAGGAGTTTCCATTTACTGAAAACACATTCATGTGCACTGTGAGGGCTAATTTTCTGTGTCAACTTGACTGGGCTACAGGGTGTCCAGATATTTAATCAAGCATTATTCTGGGTGTTTCTGTGATGGTGTTTTTCGATGAATTTAATATTTAAATTGATAGACCAAGGGAAGCAGACAGCCCTCCCTAAAGCAGATGGGCCTTATCCTATCAGTTGAAGGCCTGAATAGAACAAAAAATAACCGTGCTGAGAGTCAGAGAGCATGCCTCCTGCCTCACTGCCTTGAGATGGGACATTGGTCTCTTTTCCTGCTATCAGACCTGAACTGAGTCATCCAGCTCTTCCCAGGTCTGGAGCCTGCATGCCTCAGACACAAACTACATCATCAGCTACCCTGATACTCCGGCTCCCAACAATTAAGGGAAGAGCCATTATCATTCCCTTGGAGAGGACAACAAACTTCCTTAAGATCAACCAAGGCAGTAAGCAGCAGAACAGGGACTCAAAGCCACATCTGCCTGACTCTGGAGTGCCTTGTCCCACACCACTCTAGGCTCTCGATTTTCCAAAGTCCAAGGTATTGGCACCATTGGAGTTGTCAACCACAACCACCCTGCTGATGACACGGGGTCCCAATCACCCTTACATCTCTCTGGATCCGAACTCATCCTCATCTCCATTAATTGATGCCTTTACTCACTAAGTATTGAGCATGTGATCAGTCATGGGCTGGGCACTGGCTCTAGAGCAATGGACCAGTTGTGCACAGCACCTACCCTCTCGGAGCCCACAGGAAGGAGCCCTTCCTTCCTGGGAAGAACATGATAATTGCATGGGCAATTACAGTCCATGCAATAACGAAAGGGGGGGATGGGTCAGTACAGAGTCTAGGGAAGCACAGAGCTGTTTGGAAGAAGGGCCACTGCAGGCAAAACTAAAGAATGAGGAGGCATTTCAGAGGCAGAGAATTATAGTTGTGCATGGTGGTCCATGCCTATAATCCCAGTACTTGGGAGACTGAGCTAGAAGGATCACAGGTTCGAGGACAGCCTCAGCAATGTAGCGAGAGACTCCCAGCAACCTAGCGAGACCATGTTTCCAAAATAACAAAAAGTTAAAAGGGCTGGGGGTGTAGTTCGGAGGCAGAATGCCCTTGCGTTCAATCCCCAGGACCACAAAAAAAAAGACATTCTGTTAAAACCCCTTTTCAGTAATATAATTTACCTACACTTACGCACATAATTTTAAAAACCAATATAAAGTCCCAATTGTGATATAAAAGGGAAACAAAGGAAAGATAGTTTATATAAAATGATAATGCATTTCCATATACAAGCGCTTGAGCACAGCTCTACTAGACATTACAGGGACATGCGGCAGAAGACTGCACTTCTCAGTGGAATTACAGTGAATGTGACGGTCGTGTGTTATGTTGGCAACTCAAATACCACGGGTGGCATTGCCAACAGTGCTGTGAATTTCTAGAATGATGAACAACCTTGGTAACGTTCCAGATAAAACAAAATGCAAATCATTCCTTGATTCACACAGTAGCTGCATCCTTGGAAATTTTCATTTGTGCAAAGAAAAGAAAAAGGAAAAAAAAAGAAAAAACTTTATGCATGTGTTTCTTTGTAAAATGGAGTTTGATCTAGGCTCAGATAACTAAAACCAGTTTCTCACCTATCTTATGTCAGTTGGGATGTTCAAACTGATACAGGTCGTAGGACAGTTTTTTTGTTGCGGTTGACTGTTGTACATTGGTGATGGTGGGAGCTGCTGTAGTCATGTCCCATATGCTATCCATCAGTAGCATCTCCCCCTACCACTGTGATGCCAAAGCATCCTCCAAATTTTCCAACAGGTCCCCTGGGGGTGGTAGCAGGCTCTCCTATCCACCTCCATTCCCAGAGAAACACCAAGCTCATGAAACTCTGAAGCAATGGTGTTTTACAGAAGTATGTGACCTGCGTATGTGATTTGAAATTCTCCAGTAGCTGCATTGAAAGAAGTCAAATGAAACAATTAAAATAAATTTTAATAATATATTTCACATAACTCTACATACCAAAAATTAGTTTCATCGATATGATTAATATAAAAATTATGAATGTTTTGCCTACTAAGTCTTTGATATCAGTGTGATTTTTACATGCAAGGCACATCTCTCATTGCAGGTGGCCAGTGGCTGCCATGTTGGATAGTGAAGCTGGGGAAAGTCTCAAGTTCCCGTCTTTGGCAGAAGGACTTTATTTTTTAATTCTCGGTGTCCCAGAACTTGGGGAAACACAGACTTGAATTTCCTGGACAGGCACACAGACACCTGCCCACCAGGCTGGGACCCTGAAAGGCAGAGGACACATTGTTCAAAGCAAGCCACAATGCATAATAATGCAGGGGCTGAGAGACGTGGTCCAACTCCCAAGGCCATTCGGAGCCACAATTCACCACCGATCGCCACACACGGCTGAGTGCTGGCTGCAAATCGAAGGCCCCAGTGAAAATGCTGGAAACAGATGTTCTGAAGACTCTGACCTCTTGTCATTAATTTCAGAATTTAAATGCCTGTTAATTTCCCCCTTTTATTGCTGAGCTCCACACAGCAGCGTGCTCAATGTCAATGGGAATATCCTTCGGAGACACTCAATAAATCAAATCCGAAGGTCACTGGGAACCTGGGCACTCTGAGGAAGGGAGGACAACCAGGAGGGCGGAGAGGGGCACCTTGGGGTGCAGAGAGAGGCTGAGAAGAGGCTCCTCTGCAGCAACGGAAGCCCGTGTAGGAGACATGGGCACCCATCTGCCTAACCTTAGCTGGTGCACAGACAAAACTAAGGCTTTAGGGATGGAGGAAATGTGAGTATTAGGAGCATGGGAAGTGGTGACTTGAGGGATCTCGCTCATTCCCTCCATCTGACTGAAGTCAGATGGCTGGCGCCTGGCGGGGAACAGCACGCAGCCTTTGGAGTCAGACAACCCGGGTCCTGGTTCTGTTTCTCTTACTTTCTAGCTGCCAGACCTTGGGCGCCCACCTCATTGGCCCCCCTTTGGCTTGGGAAGATGAGCACCACTGCAGCTTTATCAGAAGTTCCTGTATAAAGATGCAACTGGGCACACGGTGGGGACTTCCTAAACTTCCATTCCTTCCCCTTTTATCACCTATTCTCAGGTGCTCAGTTGTCAGACAGCTGGAATCTTCAGCAGCTGCTGCTGCTAACTCCAGGGGCATCCCAGCACTGTCCTCCAGGAAATGGAGGATCTTTTGAGGCCAAAACTTCTGGGGAAAGAATCAAGGTGGCTTCCTACTTAGACAGGAGGCCCCAGAAATCACTGTGGCTCAGATGAGCCTGGGGTCCTAGTGCATCCAGGCCTCAGGGCCTCACCCCTTGGCTCTTGGCTAATGTGAGAGAATGAGGGAAAAGAAAGGGGCAGAAACAGAGACTCCCTGTGCGACTGTCCCCGCTCCTCTGCCTAGCCTGCCCCATTCAGGTGGGAGAGGGTGTGACCTCCAATGCCCAGCCTACCCCAACACCCTGAACATGAGCTCTCTCCTTCCCACCATTGCAATCACTCTCGCAGAAGGCCTCCTGGGCTTTCTTTTCTCTAAATGGTTTGCTGAAGTGCCCCAGTTGAGATCTCAGCCAATTTTTGTGAAGATGCATGATTACACTGTCAGTGCCTTGGAGAAAAATATGGTTTTCTTCACAAAAGGGAGCTCTCCAGGGCTTTTCACTTTCTTTCTTTAAGAAAGAGGGGGGTGGAAGCCCTCCGCAGTCCACAGGGTCACAGGCAAAGCTCCAGAGAGCGCCCCACTCTCCAACCTTCATTTTACCCTTGTAACTTGGCCCACTACCTGGGAAGGACAACTGCCAGAGCAGGGGCAAGGGACACGCCCCGAATCACAGAGATGCAAATGACAAATCAGTCCCAGCCCCAGGGGGACTGCGGAGGCCAGGCTGAGGCGGTGACCTGCCCACGAGGGTCTTGGGTCACCTTTCTTGCCTTTGCTGACTTCAGTGAGGTCACTTTCCTCTGCTCAGCTACAGCCAAAAGAGTAACAGTTACCAGACCCCCAAATTATGGCCTTGCTTTTCCTGTTTACAGCTACAGACAGGGACGGGGAGACCAGCACCTCTCAGGACTTGGGAGGAGTGATCCTCGCCCTTCAACTGCTAAATGTAAGTCTTAGCAGGTTTGTTACTGGCCAGGAGGGCAGTGGAGCAGACAGGCAGGGGCCCAGCCTCTTCCCTCACTGTTAGCTGGGATCTGTTTCAAGATTACAGTCCATTCCAAAGTTCTGTGATCCCAGTTCTGTGTCCTGATTAGTGCTACACACATGCTCATGCATGCACACACTTACATACATGCACACATACACATACAAACATATTAAAACTAATGAGAGCTGAATACGACCTATAGTTTAATTACTAGTATTGTACCAATGTCAATTTCCTGGTTTTGAAAATGTGCCACAATAGTGACAGATGTTATCATTGCAGAAAAGCCAGGTGAAGGGTCCAGGGGTACTCTTTTACAAATAAATCATTTAATTTATTTATTTTTAAGTTTTTAATTTTTTCTTTGGAACTGGGAATTGAACCCAGGGGCTTTCTACATCCGAGCTACACCCTCAACCCTTTTTTTATTTTGAAACAGGATCTCACTAAGTTGCTGAGACTGGCCTCAAATCTGCCATCCTCCTGTCTCAGCCTTCTAAGTACTGGGATTACAGGCATGCACCACCAAGCCCAACTCATTAACCTCTTTAAAGGTTAAATTGATTTCTAGCAGTGTGTGGTTCGAGGCTAGCCTCCGCAATTTAGTGAGACCCTCAGCAACTTAGCAAGATCCTATTTCAAAATAAAAAATAAAAGGGGTTGGGGGTGTAACTCAGAGGTAAAACGTCCCTAAATTCAATCCTCAGTATCACATACATAAAAGAAATCATTCATTTCTTTACTATTATCTTAAATTATTTCAAAATAAAAAGTCTCCCAGAAGGTCCCTTGGGTCCTCAGGGAGATTAAGCAACGAAGCCCTGGGGCCTGTCCCAGCTGGCCAGAGTCCTCTCAGTGGGGCTGCATGTCAGTCCTGCCCGTGGGCACTGGCTAAGGGGCATTCTCCTCACCAGGCACCAGGCAATGGTCACACTCAGGGTGCCCTTGGTTCTCAGGTCTGAGCCCTGTTTATTTACATATTTGGGGAAATGTCAGTTTAAAAAATGTTTTGTTTCTTCTTAATTTCTTTTGCCTTTGACAAGGAAGCACGAGTGGATCATGTGACCCCAGTGCCCTTTGCCACAGCTCGCTGGTGAGTGCTGCAAAATATGCACCACGATTCCCCTCCCCGCCTCATCCCAGATCACTCAGCCTCTTCCCTTCACCCTCCCTGCGTCACATTTTGGATCTTAAGTGTCCCCGAAAGGAAAGGCTCGGTTGCCAGCCCATGGGCTACTGGGAGGTGGTGAACATTTAGGAGGTGGGGCCTAAAGGAAGGAAGTTAGGTCATTGGGGGAGTGTCCTCAAAGGGTTGATGGGACTCTGGCCCTTTCTCTCTCTGTTTTCTGGCTGCCCTGAGGTGAGCAGCTCTACCATGTGCTTCCATCCATGACATTCCCCCTGGCCACACTTCTAAAAGCAATGGGGCCAACTGACCACAGACTGAAACCTCTGAAATCAAGAGCCCAAATGAACCTTTCCTCCTTATACTTTGATTTTCTTGGGTGTTTTGTCACAGCAACAAAGAGCTGACTGATACGCCCTGTGTGGTGCTGTATTCTCCGCCTGGCCCAGGGCAGACACTCAGGGTGTGCTTTTTTAATGAAAGAGCCCTAAATAGAGTCAGGTAAGAACCCAGGTGTGGGAAAGATTTCTTTTTTTTTTTTTTGTGGTACCCGGGATTGAACCCAGGGGCGTTTTACCTCCGTGCTACACCCCCGGCCCTATTTTTTTATACTTTATTTTGAAACTGGGTCTTACGAAGTTGCAGAGGGCCTCACTAGGTAGAGAGAGAGAGAGAGAGAGAGAGAGACAGACAGAGAAAGAGAGAGAGAGAGAGAGAGAGAGAGCTGAGGCTGGCTGTGAACCTGGATCCTTCGGTCTCTGCCTCCCAAAGTACTGGGATTACAAGCGTGTGCCACCATGCCCGGCGGAAAGATTTCTTAAATCAGCCAGTTTCTTCCTTTTATGGAGGGAGGCTATTCATGTGATATGTGGACTTCTGGGGAGGATACTTCTTTTCTGTTGGGTTGACTAAGGTTAAGAAGAGCCAGAGGCTCCTGAAGACATCTCTCCTGCAACCTGGAGAAAGCCATATGCAGGACAGAGCCACAGCAGGGACAAGCACAGACACTGATGGCCAGGGACAGGGATAGGGAGATGGAGACCCAAGGAGAGTGAGAAAGAGAAAACCCTGAGGGCATGGCAGGAGCTCCTGGATCCAGCTGTGCCAGAACTTTCTAAGGTGTAAAAAGCAGAGTCACTGCCTCCTTACCGGCAAATCCACCTGGAGCAGGGCCAGGATCTCAGATGGCCCCGCCTATCCTGCCCTCAGATCCACTAAAGGGAACATGGGCCGGCAGGGTCCCGGGCACATGACGCCTGTCCTCTTCATATCACACTCACCTGAGGACAGCTTGGTGGCCATTGTGAGCTGTGGCACATGACAAAGATCCCTCTGCGAACTCCTGGGAAGCCGTATCTTCCCCCCTCACACTTCATTGCTCATTCTCACACGTTGAAGCGAAACATGTCAGAAATGTCACAGATGCTCCAACGGCACTGAACATTGGCATCGAAAAAATTTGGGCAGGGGTAGTGATCCCAGAAGGCTCCTTGGATGTGGCACGTTTTGAAGAATAAGGATTAGCAGGGAAGTGATGCCAGGCAAGGGGTGGCAGTATGGGAAAACACACAGGGCCATGAGAGGCAGCGAGAGAGGCGTTTAGGGGTTAGGGGAGCAAGGCATGTTTAGAGCACCAGGAGGGCAGGGGTCGGTCGGAGCAGGAGGGCCTAGAATACTGAGGGAAAGCTGAGGAGTCAGCCCGGAGCTGGGGAGAACCACAGGAGGGCAATAGGCAGAAAGACACCATCAGAATTGTGTGTTACAAGACTATGCTGGCAGCAGTGCGGGGTCACCTAGGAGGGCTGGAGATGAGAAAGCTGCTGTGCATTCTGGGAAGATGTCCCTGGTGCCACAGGTGCTAGTGGAGAGCTTAAGGACACACCCTTCTGGAGCCACTTTCTTGATGAAAGGGGAGGCCAGCTCCTGTGTCCAGAGTGAGATGCAGGAGGTGGTGAAGGGCCATGGGTGGAGAAGGGCCATGGGTGGAGGAGAAAAGAGAAGGGAACCCAGACTCCAGAGAAGGTGTAGGGAGGTGGGAGACAGGCTGAGCTTAGAGGGCTGGAGGGACTCCTGGTTGCTGAAATGGGAAGGGGCAGGCGACAGGTGTCAGTGAAGGTTGGTTGTGTGGGGATGAAGTGGGAGACTTTTGGGGGGTCTTGGATTCTGCCCTCACTGGCATCCTGGGGGGGCATTGCAGTCAGGCCCCCATTTTTCCTAACCTCCAGTGTTAGAGGGGAGGTTGCAGCAGGCACTGTTCTCGGGCTCCCAGGAGGCCCCTGGTTTTCCTCTGTAATGTCACAGTCAACCCTACTGCTGAGGTCTGCATACCACGGAAGGGCAGTTTCTACCATCTCATAAGAAAACAAAACAAAACATCAGTAAAAACCCAGAAGCTTCTGTTGCACTCTTTAGACTTATGGGGGGAAACAGCAGCAGAGAGTTTTTACACAGGCAACTTGCCGTCTCCACCTCCTCTTGTGAAGGGCTCATCCCAGTGCAGGCCCCGTGTGTAGGCTCCCGGCTGCCGCCCACCCCCATGGTGCTGGCAGAGCTTGGGCTGAAGAGCTGCTCTTGGCGGTGTCACGGAGAGCTGCTCCTGCATCCCCGCACCTCTTACACAATGCTCCATTGATCTTAATATACCAAGTTACAATTCTTAGCTCAGTGTACCTGCGAGTGGAATGAAAATGACCTTGCTGCTTTAAATCCACCTGCCTACAGCTGGCTTGTCTCCAGCCCTCATTTCTCGCCTCCCTGACCCACACTGTGTCCTTCTGTCCAGTCATCCTCACTCTTGACTCTTACTCCCTCTTTTCTTCAATCTCTTTGGTTTCTTCTTCTCTTCTCAGCTCCCCACAAAAGCCTCTGGCCCACCCCATTTTCTTCTCTTCCTTTTCACTTGAAAAAGACAGAAGGCCAAGCACATAAGATTTTCACGCAGATGTATCTCCCATGTGTAAACAAATACAATGAAGACGGAAGCCGCCTCTCTTTAGTCTATGTGTGAAATATCACAGGTTGGGTGGCTCCAGCAACAGACGCTACTTTCTCAGGGTTCCGGACGCTGCAAGTCCAAGATCAGAGCAGTGACATGGCTGGTTCTGGGGGCGGCCCTCGTCCTGGTCATGTCCTCACAGGGCCTTTCCTGGGCACTTGCACATGGGGCAGGGAAGGGGAGTCTCTGATCTCTTCCTGTTTAAGGGTGCTGTTCCCCTTCACCAGGGCTCCACCCTCGTGACCTAATTACTTCCACGGACCCTACCTCCAAATCCCAACACTGTGGGAATTAGGGTTTCAACATATGGATTTTGGGGAGACACAAACACTCGGCATCTGACTCTGGAGGTGTTGTCTGGGGGCAGTGGGATGGGATAGCGGCTGGTCCTGGTAAGTTGCAGATTGATTGTCACAGGTCTGCAGCCCAAACCTGCCGACCTATGACTGCCCTGGTTAGGAGCATGACTTTCATTTTGTTTGCATTGGCAATGTCAGAATCGCCCACACTATCAGGCAGGACCCAGAGAGAGAACTGAAGATAATGTATTCCATAAAGAATTAGGCAAAAGCTGGGCATGGTGGTGCACACCTGGGATCCCAGTACTTGGGAGGCTGAGATGGGAGGATTGCAGGTTCCAGACCAGCCTGGGCAAAGTAGTGAGACCCTCAGCAACTTAGTGAGAACCTGTTTCAGAATAAAAAATAGAAAGGGCTGGGGTGTAGCTCCAAGGTAGCATGCCCCTGGGTTAAAACCCTAGTAACACACATACACACACACACACATACACACACACACACACACACAAGAATTAGGCAAAAGCTGGAGATGAGAGAAAATGCCCAAATCACATTTCTTGGCCTGGAAGTACAGGAGCCAGAGTATCATTCAGGGGAGAGGGTGAGGCCTAAGTGTATCACACGGTCTATCCCATTTGCAATGGAGAGATCCTTTCCTGAGGCCCTTTAACATCAGAAGCTCCGTTTGACAAACGAAGAAACACAGACATCTCTGTACCTTTAGCTGTGCTTAAAAACGAAAGGCAGTGAACATTTGAAGAGAGCAGAATCCCAGGGATGCTCTTTGGATGAAGAACGTTTTTCTAAAAACCAGAACCACCTGCGTATACATGGGGCTCACATATGGGCCAAGGCAGGGGTGTGAATTTATTGGTTCCTGCATGGCCACGGGAACAAGTATATAAAAAAGTCCACCAGCACAGTCTGTCTGCAACCCATGTGCCAAGTCAGTGCTCTCCTTGTTTGCAATATTAGCTCAGTGAGAACTTTCAAATGGTCATCTGGGGAGAGAAAGGAAAATGGAGTGGAGGAAGGGGTTGCTTGTCATTGTGCCAATCCAACTGCAGGTCAGAAATGAATTTCTAAGACAAAGAATAGACAAAGGTTTACTTAGGAAAGCAAGAAATACACATTCAAGGGCGAATGCAGGTCATCTTCAGAATGAGGGACACATGTGGGGGTTCATGACTCCTCTTTCATAGGAGATTTCTGTGAGGGCTGGGTAGGAGGAGGTATGTGAGGATGACATCAGTTCGGCAGTCACAAGAGGATTCTGGGTGTTTTGGTCATCTCCCAGGTCCTGACGGGGCCTTCAAGGACATGTCAGACTCTGTTACTTTGACTGTGATGCCGCAGGATGTGTCCTTGGGGTGGCAACATGGCAGGTGGGGTTCATTGGGGTCTTTAGTCAGAACACTCATTCTTGGGGCTGCCCTGAAGCCTCCCCTGTCTGTGTTCTAAGGTACCACATTGCTGACATCCATTAGGGCTTAAACTTTTTCTCCCCTTTTCCAGTACTCGTGTTTCAGTAAGCATTCTCACTGCTACAATCCAAAACACTGACCACCAGAACTTAGAGGAAGGAAAATTTATTAACTCACAGTTCTGGAGATTTCAAGGGTTCAATCCATGTCTGCTACTTACATCTACAGAGCTCAGGGCAGGGCGGTGGGAGGCAGCGAATGAGAGAGAGCAAGTGCTCTGTCACATGATGGAGGCTGGAAGCAAGAGCAAGCAAACAAGGGGATTTAAAGGCATAAGCACAGTCCCTAAGGCCACACCCCAGAGACCACCTTCTCTAGCCACACCCCACCTGCCTCTGTTACCACCCAGTAAATCCATTACAATTGATTTATCCATGGATGAGATTACAACCCTCATGACTTAATTATATCTGCTCTAAACATGAATACATGAGCTCTTTATTCTATATCTAACCATAACAACTGGCCTTAGTGAAGGCCAACACTGGTCATTCGACTGCTTCACGGGGAAGCTCTGAAGCTATGCCGAGCTGTTGATGACCGCCAAGTGTGTGACTTCTTTCCCATAGAAGGGAAACCCTGAGCACCAAAAACCCATTTTGAGATTGTTCTTGTTCTAAATTATAGAAATGTGTCCTTAGGGAACACCCAGCTGAGAGCTTCGATTGGAAAGTTAGATAACTGGCATGAACTTACGGAGGGAGATGGAATCTAGCAAACAGATTTCTTGTGGATGTCAAGCCATTCTTCATACTAACAGGTTATCTTCATTAGTTAATGGGTTTGTCTGAAGAACTGATAAAACTGGTTAAATATTGATCATTGGATCAGCATTATTTAGAAAATTCAGACACTGGGTTAATTGCAATGTCTTTTCTGAGTGTGCAGAAGGGCAAGAGTTGAAAATAGCAATAAAAAAAGTGTAGTAAAAACAGGGGCTATAAAAAACCAGGGAGACTTGTCCTTTCTCTTCAGTATTGAACAAGATGCTCTTTGAAATTACTTCCAGGCACAAAAGCATTTCATGAAGTTATTAAAATGAGTCACCAGTGATTTTTATTTTTCTGTGCTCCTAAAAGTTTAGACTTCAGTGTTTTTCTCTCTACAGAAAAAGAAGAATTATTCAAAAAACAGCTGTTGTTACATCTGGTTTTGCTTAAAAGACTGGGGTCCCTTACACACATTGCCTAATCCTAATTGATAACAGTCTTATGTGATATTTGTCCCTCTGTTTTACAGAATTTTGGAGAAGTTAAATACCTCACCCACCACCCAGCTCCAATCCAGAGGAACAACATGGAACCCCAGCCTCTCAAACTTGCTAAACCAGATTGTTATTTCTAAAATCATACACTGACCAGAGATTGGCAACCAAGTCCCCAGTCCCTAGTAACCCTCCATCCCCCCCCCCAAACACACAAAGGTACCTCTGCTCTTTAAGCTGTCTCAATGTTTTTGTTTTTGTTTTGGTGTGGTACTAGAGATTGAACCCAGAGGCATTCTACCTCTGAGCTACACACCCAGCCCTTTAAAAATTTTTTTTTGGCTGGGCATGGTGGCGCACACTTATAATCCCAGTACTTGGGAGGCTGATACCGGATCGGGGTTCGCGGCCAGCCTCAGTTACTTAGTGAGGCTCTGCAACTTAGTGAGACCCTGTTTCAAAATAAAGAATAAAAAATAGGCTGGGGGTGGAGCTCAGAGGTAGAATGCCCCTGGGTTCAATCCCCAGTGCCACTAGATTGCTGAGAGTTTTGCTAAGTTGCCAAAGCTAGTCTCCAACCTGCAATCCTCCTGTCTCAGCCAACCAAGTACTGGGATTACAGGTGTGCACCATCATGCCCAGCTTCAGTGTTCTTAATAATAGTTATTTTGGAAATATTTATTTTATGATTCATTGATTGACGTGTTTATTATCTGTCTACACCATTTGAGCCTAAGTTTTCCATGGACAGGGGGTTTGTCTTCTTCGTTATTTTGTCCTCAGCATCTGGAATACTGCTTGGCACTTAATGGGCACAAAGTACATATTTGGATCAATGACTTCATGATTCCCTAAGGGTCAGTCCATTGTCAGCTCATACCTTGCTGAGGATTAGCTGATAAGCAGTTAAGGGTGAGATTCTTCAGGCGTGGAAAAGAGGGAGGCAGCTGGAAATCTGGAGTGAAGAGGACTGCAGAGGGGGGCAGGAGAGGAAAGAAGATGCAGAGTGTGAGTGACAGTTACACAAAACAAATTTTTTTAGTGATTGAAATCCTCTTTACAACACTGATTTTATTTTGAGAAGAGCATATTGCAAACATAAAATGTGGTTGAAATATACTTTGAAGTTGGACAGTCACAGTCTTTCGACCTTGGGCAAACCACTCTATTGTTTAAACCTCCATTTGTTTATGAGAAAACCAAGGCTGAGAATATCTCTCATATAGGTTTATGAGAATTCGAGGAGCTTTGGAATGGGAAAACTCCCAGCCCATGGTAGTCCATAGAGTTCATTGACAATAATGCCACATTCTATTTGTGGAGCGGTTCATGGTGCACAATTAGTGAATGTGAATTTTGACTATTGTGGATATTTGTCCTTCTTTTGGTTTGGCATATCTGAACATTCTTCCTATGGGACGTTTTCCACCTAATGAATCTGTGCTTCTCCAAAGTTAAAGAAGAAGCTCATGTTTCTAGCCTCCCTGGGGTTACTGCAATACAGGGGATATTGTAATAAGAAGAGAGAAACTGTTGGTATAGGGAGAAGGCTTTGACCAAAAGATCTGCAAGCATCTCAAAAGATGGGAAAGAGAGGAGTCTTCTTTTATAGGGGGGCAAATAAGGCTAAAAGGGCAGATGTGGGGACTTGGGATGAATGGGTAGTGTGACAGGACAGTTGACCATGGAGTGTTTTTCATTGTGGTCAGTCGATTCTCGGGAGGGGATGTTCTTTGTTCTTTAAGCTCAAGGATGGGTCAAGACCCAGGGTTTGGTGGGGTGGGGAGAAGCCTAATTGAGGTCTGGTCAAGTTAAGTCAATGTCTGTTCAGAATGGTCAGGGAGGACTGTAAAATAATTAACTGAGAAGCCATTAGGCTTCGACCCCTCCAGTGCCTTGGGTTCCTACACAAGCAACCCCTAAACTCCATTCCATGTAAACAGTCACTCAAAACTTAAGCTTGACCATTCAGAAACTGCCAACTAACTTCTAATAAAGACTTTCCACTTTAATAATCAAATATTTTGGCTTGTTTGCGAGAAAAGTTTCCCCTGTTCCCCAGGATGGACCCACTAGTGCTGCTTGATTCATGAATCACTATCTGCTCCAATAAACACTTTAAAGTTGTTAGTGTGCCCAAGTTTATCTTTTTTAAAAAAATTTTTTTTTTTGCGGTACCGGGGATTGAACCCAGGGTCGTTCTACCTCTGCACTACACCCCCGGCCCTATTTTTTTTTTATACTTTATTTTGAAACCGGGTCTCACGAAGTTGCGGAGGGCCTCACTAGGTAGAGAGAGAGAGAGAGAGAGAAAGCGAGCTGAGGCTGGCCGTGAACCCGGATCCTCCGGTCTCTGCCTCCCAAAGTACTGGGATTACAAGCGTACAAGCGTGTGCCACCACGCCCGTCTTTTTTTAAATTTTTATATGTTGTTTTATTTATTTTTATTATTAATGTGCTCTTATTGGTGCATTATAGTCTCACATCATATTGCCAAGTTTATCTTTTAACAGGACAAACAATTCAGCTAATCACTGATGAGACAAAGAATAGGAATTCAGAGGGTCTGCATCTGGCTGTATCATAGACAAAGGAGTATCTCTGAGACTTGGCTAAGCCATCTGGGGCACATGGCTCTTTGAAATACTGTGTCTGGAACACAAAAAGGTGAGGTTCAGGTGAATTTTAACACTGTCAACCAAACACCCAGAATTATATAAAATGACTATAATAATAGGAATGTGAGAAAGAATAATATCTCTACCTAGTCAATTGATGCCATTAATTAGCTTTCATTTCTCTACTTTAATACATAATAGTGCTAAGTATGAGATAGGAAAAACCTCTAAGACAAACCACAATCATGTCTAGGACAGAAATATCTAAGCTATGAAAATAACTAGTGAATTAAGTTTTAGTGTCATTTAGAAGTTTAGAGTCACAAAGCCCTTGGCCTTTGGGATTCTCATTCAAATAAAATTATAATTTCAACTTTATGGATAAGGTAGAATTCTTTTTGATTCAGTATTTTTACACAATATTTTAAGCTTACAATTTTCTATGTTTAAAACTGTTTTTGAAAGAAGTCAAACCACAATAAATTCTGGTGAGGATGTGGGGAAATAGGAACTCTTCTATTGGTGGGACTGCAAATTAGTGCAGCCACTATGGAGATCAGTGTGAAGAGTCCTCAGAAAACTGGGAATGAATCCACCATATGATCCAGCTGTACCACTCTTGGGTATCTTTCCAAAGGGACTGAAATCAAAAAATCATAGTAATATATGCATATCCATGTTTATAGCAGCACAATTCGCAACAGTCAAATTATGGAACCAACCAGATTACAAAATTATGAGATATGCACGCAATGGAATTCCACTCAGCAATCAAGAAGAAAATAATGTCATTTGCAGGAAAATGGATGAACCTGGAGAATATTATGCTAAGTGAGATTAGCCAGTCACAGAAAGTGAAGAGTCGTATGTTTTCTCTCATATGCAGAAGCTAGGGAGTAATCATAATCGGGATACCAGAGGGACTTCAGATAATGGAGAAACTTCAGTGCAGCCAGGGAGGTGTTCTAGGGGAAGGGGGTGCAGGAGAGGGAGAATCAATGAAGGAATCACTTCCATTGACAGAGAATACCAATGCCAATTTTAACATCCTGTATGGGGAAGGGGGAAATGAGGAGGGAGCCAGGGGGAAAGCCCACCAAGTGCTGTGTGCATGTATGTCACTATCGCTATGAACTACCTTATGATGCGAGACTATAATGCACCAATAAAAGTATAGAAAATACATAAACCAAGAATAAAAAAACTGTTTCTTAACGAATAAGTCTTAAACCAGCTCATCTACCATGTAAATATGTATGTACTTAGATTTCAGAGAGTTCGTTATTTAAACTTATATTTTAATGTATTTTATGATCCCTTTGTTAAAGTCATTAAAGTCAGTTATTACTTATGCTCAGCAGGTTCATTTCAATTCTAGGTATTTAAGCTGTTCCCACAGTTAAAAAATACCAAAAAGGCTTACTCGACATTATGTACCAACAGCAGGGAAAAACATTTTCACAACTGAACTTTCAATTTATGTATACAAAGCACATTCAAGATCAAGGAAGTGCCTCCTACCCATCCTATGTATTATAAACAGGGACATTTTTTCTTCCCACACAGAAAGAAAAGAGGAAAGAAAGAAATTGCCACACAGATGGTTTTTAGAGTGTGGGTAGGAGAGATAGGAGACCAGTGTTAATGACCAGTAATTCTCAGTCACTCTAAGAATAGGCACTTCTGTCTTACCTGTGCATAAGCAACAGAAGGAAGTAGAGGCTCAGTTTCTCAAAGAGACATAAATGCAGAATTTCTTCTTATGGAATGAATCACGAGGTCTCCTTCCCTGTACATACCCCACCCAGATAGCAAAGTCCTTTTGTGTTTCTGTAAGTATTTGGTATATTTCACATTTGACAAGCGAAAAGAAAACAGCAAAAAGATCCTGGGACACACTCTATAGATTAACTGGTTAACATTATCCATGGAATGCTGGTAGAAGCCTCTACCAACTAGGTCTGGGCCATGATCTCTTCAAGGAGCCCACATGACAGGCCAGTGTAGAATAAAGAGGACTCCCCCATCTTACACACACACACACACACACACACACACACACACACACACACTCCCATGTAACATGATGTTCTTCTCGTTTAATTATATTAACTTTGGATGGAGTGGTTTTTTTTTAACATAATGGATTCTTGATTGAACAATGATACTATTGGCATGTGCTATTTCCCATCCTTGCCAAAGTCTGCTTGTTTAAGATAAGTGCTACAGGCTTAATTTATGCCGCACCCCGAGGAGTCTTGATCAAAAATAAAAGCCAGTATCTATTTAAAAATTGTAATATAAGGCTCTTTTCCAAAGGAAGTAGCAAAGAGCTTTTGCAGAGATGGTAATAATATCTTATACATAGCCACTAGAAATGTCATCAAGTTATTTCAAAATTATCTGTTAGCCTTTTTAACTTCAAAATGACTAAAATGGCCCCTTGGTGGGATGGCTAATTTTAATAGGAAAGCTGACCACATTTGCCCTTGAGGGAATTCATATTCTGTATGAACAATCAAATTCAAGGATGAACCCATTTAATATCCTCATTAGCACAATACAAAGATTAATTAAGCAAAAATCTCTTTAACCCTGCTCATGCAGTAGCGGGTAACAGGTTTGCTAGTTGACTTCCTTAAGCTAAATTCACTATTGCTGCCTTCAATGCCCTTGATGACTTGTGACAGTTGCAATGAGTTCATAAATAGCATGCACTGGAGACAGCAGTGCACGGAAAGAATTGGCATTTATCCATGGAGTGCCCAAGACAGAGCAAGAATAAAGATTAAAATCCAGATGCGATGGCAGCCACAAAGGTAAAAACTGTCTTATAGTTTTAACTTGAAAAGAATTTATTGTTATTTTTAATCATTTTGTCCATTTTTCCCACCGCCACAGATGAAACTTAATTTACATGGAAAAATAATGTGTAAAGTCTGGGAATAAGAGAGTAAAAATTAATGGAGCCTAGGAAATTTTTAAGACCTATATTTATGTCTTAATATGGGGAAAAAGCTACATTAAAAGCATGAAAACCTTTAAGTGGACTCAACTAGAATCTGATCAATTATAATGATTGTGCCACAAACGCCCTCTGCCCTTACTTAAAGGAATAAATCCAGAGCAAAAAAATATGCCATAAATTACACAATACAGTAGACAAAAGTTTACTTTGCAACTGGATTTAGTAAACATACGCATGGGCAAGTGAAAAAGCTATTCACTGTGCTGGAATAGGGTGGGAATGGAGGCTAAAAAGGCCAATTAAAAATGGTTTCTGAATTTGAGTTGTTCATAGCATTAAAATAATGACATGGGAGACCATTAGACTGAGATGGCTCTAGCACTCTGGGTTTCTACCTAAGCAAACCAAAACTTAACTGAGAATTTTAAAGAAAATGAAACTTCAGCTGAGCCAATCACAGAGTTACATTGTCTTAAACTTTCCACAGGGATAGTCTAAATAAAGGCAATAGCTTCATCTTTAACCAAATACTTTCTTTGCTGCCGCCATCACCCTAATAAAGCTTTCCCTCAACCACTTCCAGTGGAGCCCAGAAACAATCCCTGTTTGGAGCTACCCAGTTCATGAATTGCTGATTTCTCAAATGTACTCTTTAAATTTTAATGTGCCAATGTTTATTTTTTAACAGTAGTTTGAAACATACGCTGGACACACATACAAAGTCTAAATATAGAAGACAGGATATAGTAGAGACTATAATAATATAAGGTACTGTTAGAAGCTTGCTATAATAGACAAAAACAATGTGGAGAGAAGGGTTAGTTTGGAATGCGAAGTTTCATTTTTCATTAAAAGTGGCTTTCAGTGAGCAGGTGGTGTGTTTGGACTTTGTTCCATGGAGAACATGGAGCCTTCACAAATTTTTAAGCAGAAGAGGGAAAGTCCTAGAAACTTAAAACAAGCTACGCACCAACCCCCTTACTTTGTAGATTGAAAAAGTGATGCTCAGAGAGGTTGTTGGTTTATGCATAGATAGCTTGACAGTGGCAGGACCCCAATCAGAAACCCAGCTGATAAGATCTGTGTTTTAGGATAGTTTAGTCTCCTGGTGACAGTGTAGAGGTTGAATTAGGAAGATCCAGAATGAGACAAAGTGTCCAAGTAGCAAGTAGTGGCCAGGAGGCCGCTGAACGTCCAAATGAAGAAATGAGATCTAGGATTTAATAGTAACTGGTGTTTTTGTATTATTTTAATGTTTTTTGTTAGTTTCCAAGCTCAATGTACTTTAAAATCAGAATTATTTATTTTCATGGAATTCTTTTGATGCTTTTTATCAGAGATCAGAAATAAGATATAATTCCCCACTTCCAGTCTGCAGAGCTAAGGAGGTATCCTGTATAAATTGAAAGATATTTTGCCATAAGTCATTGATTATACAACAATGAACTACTGTTGGGTTTGATAGTAGAGGCTGTGATGTCACATATTTGCTACTGAATGCAATTGATAGTACTTAATAAAAATCTCATATTTTGAGTTGTGTGTGTGTGTGTGTGTGTGTGTGTGTGTGTGTGTGTGTATGGTACTGGGGGTAGAACCCAGGGACCTTCTACCTCTGGGCTATACCCCTAGACCTATTTAATTAAATTAATTTATTTATTTATTTATTGTGGTACCAGGGATTGAACCCAGGGGCGTTCTATCTCCAAGCTACACCCCCAGGCCTATTTTTTATTCTTTATTTTGAAACAGGGTCTCACTACGTTGCAAAGGGCCTCACTAAGTAGCTGAGGCTGGCTGCAAACCTGTGATCCTCCTGTCTCAGCCTCCCAAAAACTGGGATTACAAGTGTGCACCACCACACCCAGTCTATTTTATTTTTTATTTGGAAACAGGGTCTTGTTAAGTGGCTGAGAGCCTCACTAAATTGCTGAGGCTGGCTTCGAACCTGTAATCCTCCTGTCTCAGCCTCCCAAGTACTGGGATTACAAGCATGTGCCACCACACCCAGTTTATTTTGAGTATTTTTAAAAAAGAATGCAAATCTACATACTTTAAGCGTGGCTGCGGAAATGCATAATTTGGAGAAGTGACAGTACTCGTTTTGTACTATCGTTCAGTTTTATGAACAGGCCTGTATTATTGTTCAGTTTTATCAACAGGCCTGAACTGGTGCCAACATTTCATCTGACCACTGAAATTATAGGAGATACTATTGGTTGGCAAAGCTAGTATCTATACAAAACCCTCATTTCTTCTGGTTATTTCTAATATAGATGCTAAAAAGGTGACATAATCAATTTCCAAGACTCAGTTGCTGAGATGGCCATGTGATACAGTTAGGGTAAAAGGAACATGAACAAAGAGAATATGATTCCTATCAGATGACATAAAAATGAACTAGGCTTATTTATTTGGTCTATATTGATAGAGTAACTCCAAGTATTAATCCATCATGGGAGTTTAAGACAGAATGCATGCTGATAGAACTATACAAGCTGAGAATTAAAGTGACCATTGGATTAAATTCTAGTTTGGAGAGGACTTCAGGAGGAACATGCTATATAAATGTTTTCTACTTCCTCCCCTATAAATTGTACACAGCATCAAAGAAACTGTAGAAAACTCCATAAATTCTATTTCTGGTGAAACTAGGAGACAAAATCTTCGAATGCCAAAATAGACATAAGGGCTGCCCAAAGAACTCAGACTTAGCAGTAGTGTGGGGAGAGAAAGGAGAAAGAGCAGTGAAAGTCAGGAGGGACCTTGCAGTAGCAGATCTTAGCAAAAAATACCCTTTTTGAATGTGAAGTACCCCCCACCCTGAAAAGCAAAAGCAACATCCCTTGTTCCTAACAATCAGGAGCAGGGAAGAGCAGAATTGGCTGTGGAAGCCCTCCTGGACCTGGTTTGGTTTAGGGAAGGCCCCAAACAGGCAATCACAGGAAGGGTTCACATTTACTAGAGGCAATACACCTCTGCGGCATTAGCAGAAGAGAAGGTGAGTGCGGCCATGAAGTGTGGAAGGCTACCATGGCCCCATTCCTGCAAACAATACTACAAATCATTCAGTACTGAGCAACTAAAGAAAACTGCCTGATGCAAAGATACTACTTACAAACGGAAATGAGCAAAAATTAACAAGTAAACAATATTTGACACTTGAAAAAATTTGCAGAACAGATGAAAACGTTTTTGCCATGAATATTAAAATCTAGTGATTCAATTGCCTCCATTAGAGTCAACAAAGCAAAAAGCAAAAAGTCAAGGCAGAGATGATGAGGTAACAGGAGAAAAAAACAAGAGCTCAGAAAAGAAAAGAAGTGCAGGGTGTGGTGGCGCACGCCTGTAATCCTAGTACTTGGGAGGCTGAGACAGGAGGATCACAGGTTCAAGGACAGCCTCAGCAAGTAGTGAGACTCATCAACCTAGCGAGACCCCATTTCCAAATAAGAAATAAAATTGAGCTGGCGTGTAGCTCAAGGGTAGAATGCCTCTGGCTTCAATCCCCAGTACCACACACACACATACACACACACAAAGAAAAGAAAAGAAAAGAAAAGAAAAGAAAAGAAAAGAAAAGAAAAGAAAAGAAAAAAGAAAAGAAAAGAAAAGAAGTTACAGGTAATGGACACACTGTGGGAAACCCAATGAGACATAGATAATAAAATGAAGAAGCTGAATGAAGACTGGGTATAGCTCAATGGTAAAGTGCCTGCCTAGCATGCATAAGGCCATGGGTTTGATCCCCAGCACTGAAAAAAAAAAAAAAATAACCCAGGGAAATGGAAAGAAAAAAATTAAAGCTTATTCTGTTTGCAGAAGACTAAATAATTCAGATTAACCCTCACACTAAGTAATAGAGAAGGTGGACAAATCACTTATGAAAATAACTTTTGCTTGCACACTGAAAAGCCTGTAAGATAATGGAGAATTCCTATGCCAAGATTCAAAAAGAGATGGAAATCTACAAGTGAACCCAGTATTTGAGGTCAGTTTTGCCTGGAAAAGGGATTAAAGGGATGATCAGACATTCTGGAGAAGGGAGAAACACAGGAGATTCACCAAGGATGGAAGTTCCTATGAGCTTTGGGCCTAGACCCCAAAGGCTGAACTCTGGGAATGATGGTGGTGCAGAAGAGCCTGTGGGTAAACTATAGCCCAGGACTCCCCTCACCTGGCGATGCAGATAAGCTCAGGTCCCCAAACCTGATTCAAATGTTCTCAAGTCTGACAGTGACTCCAAGGAACCCAGAGAAGCAAACAAAACTTGTCTCTGGAGGACACAGTAGCATCTTAGACCGCAATTGTTTTCTAGAAATAACTTTGCAAACACAATTTTAGAATATAGTTAAAGATAACCAAGCCTAAAGGTAGACAATACAAAAACGAAGTTACAGAAACACAAAACAGATCCCAAAGTGGCACTTAATATTAGTATTGTCAAACATACACGCAGAAGTTAAATTAGCAAGTGTAAAATGTGAATATTTTGAGAAATAAAGTAATGATAGTAATGAATTATAATGCATAAAAAATAGGAATTCATGAGCTCATAGTGATATAAATGAATGAATAAGGAAAGAAGTGGGTAGAGAGAGCTATTACTTAAAGTAGAAGTCCTATAAATGTTTAGGAAATGATGAGATTAGGAAATTGCCACGTGATAACTACCATAGGAATAAATACAAAATACTATGGAGAATATGAGCATAGTTTTTTTGATGTATACATATTTTTCCATGCTTTTATTTTCAGATTTTGATCTCCTATGCTTCAGGTCAATCTCTTATAAGCAGAGTGCAGTTGTTTTTCTGCAGTTTAATAACCTCTGTCTTTAATTAGAGTCCTGAATCTATTTTCATTTAATGTAATTTACAAATACATTTTATTTACATCTATGTGCTTTAAATTTGTCCAACCTATTCTATATTCCCTTTTCTTTTCTGCTTGCTTTTATGTGATGGAATGTTATTTCATTTTTTCCTCTATTTGCTTTCAAATAAAATTTTAACTTCTTACACAGCCTGGACATTCTGAACTTGTTATTTGTGCATTGATAATTATCGTCCCATCTCAATACTACCCAATCTACTTAAACTGTTCAGTCATTAACATTTATTCTGAAAGGAAATGTTACACTTCTGCAGTAAATAGTACCACCTGTCATAAACCAAAAATAATCAAACAATAAATTTAAAAGTTAACAACAAAAGGGGCTTATCTTATGTAAATTCTGGGAAATACTTTCATATTCTGGAAGTATTCCATATTCTGGTCTAAGAATTTGCCAAGATTTAGACCTATACTGTTCCCAAAACTTAGTTCCTCTAATCTCACTGGACCTTATTTGACAATCTAAAATAGTACCCCATACCAACCTCTATTCCATTATTTCTCATCACAACTTTTAATTCTTTCATTAAAATCACTGTAATTTAAAATTATTTTGTTCACATGTCTGTTTACTTCCTATCTTTGCTTAAGCTATTCAAAATGATGAAGTCCACAAAAATGCATACCAAGACAACATGATAGAAAATTTTACAGTTGGGAATTATATCTAGATTCATATGGAAAGTTATTTAATAAAGAATCATTTACCTTTTAAACTGTGAATTCCCCCAGAACATGTCATTGCAATCAAAATACTCAAATGGAAAGATCAACAAAACTAATGGAGAAAATTTATTATATGGAGATGTTTAAAAAGAAATGATAATAAGTAAAGCAAGTCTAAGTTTAAACTTAAATACAATATTTAAAAAGATGGCTTTAGGATTAGTAAAAGCAAACACCCCCTTGGAAGAGAGAGGGTTTCATTCACCTTTTTAAACAGCGAACTGCGGTTCAGCTGGTGCTCTTCCTTCGGAGGTTTACACACATCGTCAATAACAGTTACTGTACACCTCAACCTTCACTCAATTGGACAGTACGGGGCAAAGTGGGATGCGCTTGCTGATGCCACAGTTCAAGTTGAAAAGTCCTAATGCAGCCATGGCGTAGAATGCGGAAGGATGACCTGCATTCCCAGTCAGGGCAGAGAAGTGACAGGTCATATTTTTCAGCATATTAAATTACTACTTAGGTATACTTACAAATTTTTGTGAAATAAAGTTAGCTGTTGTCAGGTACTACAACCTTTTACTAAATGGTAAGGATAGCTGCCAAAAAAAATAACGGACTCAAATATCATTTATTTTGGATTGCAGACATACTTTTGCACTTTCTTTATTTAGACAACTCCTACTAGTAGTTTGAATCCAGTTGTCCAATTAGGGGAAATAGATAAACTTGATCCATCCATCACTTATGAGACAGAAGACTTTTAAATGTACTAGCAAATAATTTATAGACTGGAAGATGTTTTCAGGAATACTGGTTTGAGACTTTAATTATGATCCAAGAGCTTTTATGAAACATTCAACAAGAAGATTTGCTTGAGAAGAAATTTATAGGTGCCAGGTGTGGTGGCACACGCTTGTAATCCCAGTACTTGGGAGGCTGAGACAGGAGAATCGCAGGTTCACGGCCAGCCTCAGCTACTTAGTGAGGCCCTCTACAACTTAGTGAGACCCTGTTTCAAAATAAAGAATAAAAAATAGGGCTGGGGGTATAGCTTGGAGGTAGAACGCCCCTGGGTTCAATCCCCAGTACTACCAAAAAAAAAAAAAAAGAAATTTATAGGTATATGGCTAGTAATACTGGAGATTGCAGGTTCGAGGCCAGCCTCAGCATCTAAGTGAGACCCTTGGCAACTTGGTGAGACCCTGTTTCAAAATAACAGATAAAAGAGCTGGGGGTGTAGCTGGGTGGTAGAATGCTCTGGGGTTCAATCCCTGGTACTAAAAAACAAAACAAAAAAACCCTGAGAGAACATTTATACTAGGAACATGAAGTTCTGAATACTGTAACCAAATGAATAAAATTTTCTTTTGCAATATAACAAAAAGATATTAGAAATAAAAGCACAACACATTTAACTTAATGACAGATTTAATTACATAGATTTTATTCTATAAATAAATTTTAAAATACTCCCAAGGGTAGTGAGCAAGTGGGGAAACCATTATTTTTGTCACTTTCCACAATTCTGGGAACTAGAAATTTTTGGACTTAAATCTTTTTAAAATTAAATGTAATTTTGGGAGGACTTTAGATCTTTATGCTACAGGGAACAATACTATTCACTATAGTCAGAATAATTTTCTTCCATTTTTTTCTTTATTCAAAACATTTAGAAAAGTTAAAGGACATCAGGAAAATATGCCTACTTCCACCACCACCCCTTGCTGTTTGTGATTTTCTTATACATGCTCCAAACTCATTTCAAAATAAGATCATTTCCTTTACTGGGTAAATATCTTGTACAGATTAATTGCATAATAAATGTTTCCTAAAATGAACAGAAACTTTACACCAATGTCACTATGTAACCTTTAGAGGACACAAAACTACCAAGACAGTTAACAGAGGCATATGGATTAAATAAAAACTTGTAAGAGACCATGATCGAATTAAAATTTTGACTGATTTCCTTTATTATTATCATTATTATTACAGTCTGCCCATAAATTCTGCAGCTTGCAGTCCACTGAAAATCTAAGAGTCCATTTCACGAGTTATACATTTACAGAGAACAAAGAAAGCATACTTTTTAAAAAAGTAAATCTGCTTTACATAGTATAGGATGGAGGCAATGTAATGTAATTAACCCATTATGACCTATCATCCTTCATACAGTATACCCATAAAAAGTTGAATTGAGCAATTTTATAGGGTTCCTATAAAATTTTGTAGGTTTTTATAAGTGTCCTATACATAAGACAATGGGACATAATGGGTTAGAGGTTATAGAACTGAAGAATATGATGGTAGGATTTTAAACCTCAGATTTACATAGGTTTGTTAACTCTTGGTTTGCTTCAAGAATTACTAGCTATGTTTGAAGTACATCCTTAATTCTTTTCATACTATGAACAGTTATTGAATAATAATGACACAACCAGAAATATTTGAAGCATGAAACTGTAATGCTGATGGTAAATATTTCAGAACATCAGGAATAAGATTAATGAAGAGCGAAGTAAATCTAGAACAAGTAAAGGGAAGATACATTTATTAAAAATAAAAATAATACAGTCTCTGATAATGAACAACAACAAAAAACTACTCACAATCCAACGACATCCAATATACACTGAAATAATATACATGTGTTAAAAAAATCAAAGACCCATGAAGTAATTTCTTTAGAACTTTTAAAGGGAAAAAATATTTTGGCTTCTTCCTGCTGGACATTTGGCCTATAAACACACTATGCTAGAACAGCATTCCCTTTCAATGTTCTGTACAACATGGTGCTGTACAAAGTGTGCAGTTACTTTGATGAACACGCTGCTTCTGAATAAAATCAGTTTCTATATAGATGATCCAGAATATAAATCAGTGGTTCCATTTCATAAAAATATTCATATGCTGGAAGACCAGTGATGCCCATTTTCCAAAGTCTTCAGTTTTAACAAAAGGTACAGACCAAACTAATGAATCTAGATGTTTTCACATTATTTTGCATGAGTATCAAGTACTGTATAAAAATTAATGTAAAATCTTAAGTTAGCCAAAACTAGTGTCTCTAAAATCAAAGTTCTTCAGTCTTTCAGCATGGCTGATAAATCTCTTCTGTCTTTGTCACTAATAATATTTGTCAAACCAAAGAGCTTTGAAAAACAGTTATGTACTGCTGAAGGAAGATAGTACCAAAATGTCATATTGAACTTCAGTCTTAAGACACACACAGTTCCTGTTGGATATTGGACTGTGATAGTTTATTATCTTCAGTCTTTTCATGTCCTTGGGTATGGCAAGTAGTCTTCCGCTTAAATAACCGAAGACTCAGTCGTAATAATTCATTGTCTACCATTGGAGCATTTGTGTAAGCCTGTTTTACAGTACCCTATTTGGAGAAAACAAAATAAAAGATATACATTACTGGTTGACAGTAGGAAGGAAAGGCTAACCTCTATCAAAAATACCAAAGTTATCAGAGTACTTAATTTGGATGGATATTAAGTTAGCTTTACTGGATTTAAAAGCAAAATTACACATGTATCAGACTCAATGAATCTTAGAAAACTTTAGAGGACACCTAATCTGACTCTTGCTTCAAAGGAGGAATCCTCTCAACAGTTCCTGATAAGTAATTAAATCAGTTTCTACTCTATTATTTCTAATGACAAAACAAAAAAAAAACCCGCATGGAATATTCTATTGTTGAATGGCACTATTTCTTCCGTGTGATAAAATGAAATCTCTTCTACGGAGCCACACCCTAATTCAATCTCACTTCTTTGCGACAAAGCTTAAATTCAAAGAGACAAATCATGGCTTCCTTTCTCCAGCTTTTCTTTTTCAAGCTAAACATTCTACTCTCCTTATAGTTTGTTAATGTCCCATAAAATGTGAGCTCTAGAGCTGAATAAATGATCTAGAAGACAGTTGGTCATGAAATATACTGAGGAACTACTACCACACACACTAAAATGTGTATCCCTACTCTTGTAATCTAAAGCTTTATTAGTATTTTTAGAGTTATTATCATAAAATTTTGTTAAATAATCCCTGTGTGCCTAATGAAATGAGGATAAGATGTGAATACTTCATGCATTCTGCTATTCTTCTTCTTTTCTAGGATCCTCATGAGAGTGATGCCTGGATCATATCTGGGGTGTGTGTGTGTGTGTGTGTGTGTGTGTGTGTGTGTAGAGGAGGTGGGACTGAACCCAGGCCTCATGCTTGCTAGACAAGGGCTGGGAGCTACACATCCAGCACTTTTTAAAATTTTTATTTTGATACAGGGTCTCACTAAGTTGCCCAGACTAGCCTTGAACTTGTGATCCTCCTGCCTCAGCCTCCCAGGTGGCTGGAATTACAGGTATGTACTCCCCTACCTGGCACATTTGTATTCTTTTCATAAAGAATTTTACGAGTTGTGACACAGTGAAATTAACTTCTCATACATAGTTCTACGAGGTTGTGTATAGACTCATGCACCCGTGACCACAATCAGGATGGAACAGTTTTATCACTCAAACTCCCTTTGCTGCCCTTTTGTAGTCACACCCTTTCCTCTAACCCTTGGCAACCATTGATATTATAGGTTTGCCTATAACTTTTAGAGATAAGTTCCTTTCCCCAGCATAATACCTTTGAGATTCATCCAGGCTGACTGTATCGATAGTATGGTACTTTTTGTTGATAATTAGTAATCTACCATATGGATTGTGCCATAGTTCATCTATTAGCTAGCTGAAGAATGCTGGAGTTGGTTTGTTTTAGAGATCATAAATACATTATGCTATAAAACTTTTGTGTACAGGTTTTTATGTACACATAAGTTTTCATCTTTTTGAGATAAATACCTAGTAATGGAATTGCTAGGCAATACAGTAAATTTACATTTAACTTTGTAAGAAATAACCAAATTCTTTGCCAAAGTGGCTCTCCCATTTTGCATTCTCATCAGCAATATAAAGGAGTTCTAATTCTTATGTATCCCCACCACTTCATA
The DNA here is from genome assembly GCA_004027185.1 of Glis glis. Taxonomy (NCBI): domain Eukaryota; kingdom Metazoa; phylum Chordata; class Mammalia; order Rodentia; family Gliridae; genus Glis; species Glis glis. The sequence goes on from PVJS01000015.1 coordinate 189,981, forward strand.
TTGTTAAAGGTTTGTTCAAACCCTTTATCTACTTTTAAAAATTGGGTTGCTTGTTTTCTTACTATTAAGTCTTTAGAATATTTTTATATATTCTGGATACAGAACTTTTTCAAAAATGTATTTTGCAAGTATTTTCTCCCATTATGTTTATATTTTCATTCTCACATTAGTCTCTTTCAAAGAATAGTTTTAAATTTTGATGAAGAACAATTATCCCAAAATAAAAAGTTAATTAAAAAAACTAAGTCGGGTGTGGTGATGCACGCTTGTAGTCCCAGTACTTGGGAGGCTGAGACTGGAGGATCCAGGTTCGTGGCCAGCCTCAGCTAATTAGTGAGGCCCTCTGTAACTTCGTGAGACCTGGTTTCAAAATAAAGGATAAAAAAATAGGGCCGGTGGTGTAGCTCCGAGGTAGAACGCCCCTGGGTTCAATCCCTGGTGCCGTGGGGGGGGGGGGGGAACTAAACACTGGGCATGGTAGCACACACCTGTAACTTCAGTACTTGGGAGGCTGAGACAGGAGGTGCCCAGCAATGCTTTCTTTAGATGAACCATTTGAAACATTTATAATGTGCCATTACAACTTTTTATAATGTGGCACATGCTATGCTAATTGTGCCTTATATTGAAGGGATTATAAGGTTCTAGATAATGATTCTCCCTGAGAAATTTGTGGGTGTGTATCTGGTTGTCATAATTTTTGAGGGGCACCATGGCACATTAGGGGAAGACACCACAAATGTTATAAAATATTTTTTATACAAAGGGAGCAGGATTCTGATGAGACTGTAAACCACATAGTTTTTCTCAACTGGCATTCCTTATCCAAACCAAATAGAAGTAGGTGTGAATCATATTTTCAATTTAATACCAAGGATGGTATCAACTGGTATCATTTTAGGTACATAACAGAGAAGGTAATTCATTACATACATGCTGGAGAAAGGCTGCAGGAGACGGGCACCTCAGCAAAAGAATAATGAGACCTAAGTACATACTGAAACAAGAGTGGCAACAGAAAATGACTGCAACAATTCTGTCCAAAGTAATTCTGGGTCAGGCTTTTAACCAGGGAAGACCTGGTGATTATATAGTCACAACTTGATTTTGTATGTCTCCTGTTCCTCATATCTGTTTCCATTTTAACCTTTGGAGATGAGTTCATCTCTCTCGTTTTTAATAAAATTTAACCCCTGCCCAAACCTGAGTATTTTTTTAATGAAGTATTCTTCTTAAGTATATGCTCATATATATAATCACTTTCATTTATTTTCCTCTCTTCCAACCTGATACATTTTCATAAACACTATTCCTATAAATATCCTCACCACTCTGTATCTGGGAATTATTTTCCTTGATCTTCAATTTGAATAAATATATATAAGATGTTTGCTTATCTAAAGAACTTTTCAAAAATGCAAAACTTTTCACAGAAAGAATATTTTGAACTTTACTATGCATGAAGTTTTGAACAAATAATTGATAAAACAATACTTCAATACTATTAAAGTAAAATGAAAAGTATAAATTTTAACAGAATTCTTTCTTTATATGTGTATAAAACCAGAAGCCAACCTCATAAAAACAGGTAAGATTATAATCTCACTTTGAATCAATCAAATGAAAATGCCATTCATACTATTCACTTTGCATTTTTCCCATGAAATAACAGTACCTTCTCATTTTTAACAAGCTGCTTTCGGATGGCAGAATCCCGTCTGAAGCACAACGCTTTACAACATGGTCCAAGATTACTAAGAAGACTTGCTCTTTCTTCTTTTCGTAGTAATGCAGCCATGTTGAGAGCCCCCAATTCATGTTCAAAAAGACTGTCTACATCTTTCAAATAAAATACACATGCATTAGGTTTACCTACAATAGGAAAGTATAACCAATGGCTTAACTGTATAATTTGTGAGTCTATGATTTATCCAAGTTAGCAACAGTGGTAAAAATTATTCCATATTAAAGGCAATATATTTTCTGTGAAGGATCTTTGTAATGAGGGATCATCACCAGACTCCAAAAAATCCAATTTTGAGGTCTTTATTTTATGACCGGTCACCCCTGGTGAGTGCAGCCCCGAGGCTCTGTTGACAGCTGCTTATATAGGAAAAAGTAGTTTTACAGGATCAAAAGTTCAACTTCACATAATTTCAGAATGATGGAAAACAACTCACTTGAGACCAAACAATATATGTTTACCTTACATTTGACATCGCTTGGATTTTCTGCATCTACATAAGCAAAGCGGCGGGGGATAGAGAAGCCAAGGTTAATAAGCATTATGCAGCGTTAGTAAAGTTCACGGCGACCCTGCCTTAAACCAAACATTCTTGGTGGAGCTTATGGCCTTGTAGTGCTTAGGGTGGCAATATGGAGTAACCAGTGTTAAAGTTTAAGCATACCTCATCTCACCTTCAACATGTAGAACATGGCTAGTTTTAAACAAAAATAAATATTATGATACCTGTTTTAAATTTATTTAAGGTATAAGAAAAGCATGCTTGGGAAGGAGAATGTAGTAGATTACTATGACTGAGAAGTTAAGAATTATTGAAATCAAGCCGGTGTGTTGGCACACCCCTGTAATCCTAGTACTTGGGAGGCTGAGACAGGAGGATTGCAGGTTCGAGGACAGCCTCAGCAAGTAGTGAGACTTTCATCAACCTAGCGAGACTCTATTTCAAAATAAAAATAAAATAGGGCTGGGGGTATAGCTTGGTGGTAGAATGCCCCAGGACTCAATCCCCAGTACCACAGAAAAAGAAAAGAACTACTGAAATGAAATTCAGGATGTTGCCTACCATCAACTATTAAAGTTCTAGATTTCAGCACTGTATCATATATCAAGATTCAGATGTAATAATATTCAAGACTGTGACCTCTAAAAAAAAAATCAGTTAAGAAAAGTGATTAGGTGTTAGAGAACCTGTAAGTCACTATAAAAACCTCAAACAGTGTATTAAATTAAAATCACTTAGCTTTTTTTTCTTTATCTTTCTTTTTTCTGTGGTACTAGGGATTGAACTCAGAGGCATTCTATCTCTGAACTACACCCCCAACCTTATTTTATTTTTTTATTTTGAAACAGGGTCTCACTAAGTTGATGAGAGTCTCACTACTTGCTGAGGCTATCCTCAAACCTGTGATCCTCCTGTCTCAGCCTCCCAGGTACTGGGATTGCAAGCCCACCCTACATGCCCGGCTAAAATCACTTAGTTTTAAGTCACAACATGCAAGGCAGAAAACCTTTAAAACTTTATAAAAATAGCAAAATTGAGGGAATACTTGATAAGAAAAAAATCGGGTTAAAAACAGACAAAAAGGAAGTCAATATAATAGAAAAGGACCAGTCAGTAATTCAAGTAAATAACTAAGAGTCAGCCAAGAGTACCAAAGTTACTAGGCACCGCCTCCATTCATACAGCGTGATCAAACAGATTACTGTTAGAACCCATAAAGGAAAGCAATAAACAGCACCTATGTGAAAACAAAACACACACCTTTGATTAAGAATGAATGAAACTGCATCATAGAGTTCATTTGAATTTCCTGAACTAGAAAGCATAAGCAATGAAATTAAATAATTATCAAGAAACTGGTTTCATGCAATATACCCACAGTCAATACATTTTATACATAATTGACAGTTACATAAGAAAAGTATAAATAAGTCAGGTGTGGTGGTGCATGCCTGTAATCCCAGTATTTGGGAGACTGAAACAGGAGGTTCACAAGTTGAAAGCCAGCCTCAGTAACTTAGCAAGACTTTATTTCAAAATAAAAAATAAAAGGCCTGGGTGTGTAACTCAAAGGTATAATGACCCTGGGTTCAATCCTCAATATCAAAAAATAAAAACAAAAGTGTAAATAAATATGAAGAGTAACTGAAAACTAGTTCCCAAACACTGAGGTCTATCTGAATCATCTGAGGAGCTTTTAAAAATATGTCAGTCAGGATCCAGGTGTGGTGGCGCATGCCTGTAATCCCAGTACTTGGGAGGCTGAGACAGGAGGATTGTAGGTTCACAGCCAGCCTCAGCTACTTAATGAGGCCCTCTGCAACTTAGTGAAACCCTGTTTTGAAATAAAGAATAAAAAAATAGGGCTGAGGGTATAGCTTAGAGGTAGAATGGCCCTGGGTTCAATCCCCAGTATCATCAAAAAAAAAAAAAAAAATAAAACTTCAGTCAGACCTATAGAATCAGAATCTCCATAGTTAGGCCAGGGTATCTTAGATGGGAAAAAGGCAGTTTCTCAGATGATTCACTAATGTTTGAGACATTAGTCAGATGTGTGTGTGTGTTTAATTTTATATACATAATTAAAAATAAAAACATTTCCATTCAAATTTGTATTGAACCCATGCCCTTCCTGAAAAACTGCTCAGCAGGACAGATTTCATTGGCATCCTTTCTTTTGTTTTCATAACAGCAGAATACAAAACACTCTCTTTTACATAGCTAGATTTCCAGTCTGTTCTTGGGTTTTGAACTGACCAGTACCAAATTACTCAAAAGATACACTAAACATATACTCATGAACAAGTAAAACAAAGGATTCAAGATAACTGGAAAAGTTTACCTTGAAAGAAAAAAAAGTTTACCCTATTGCTATTAGTAACCTAGACAAAAGCAATTTCAATTTTAGTACCCATGTTAAGCTTTCTGTTTTAAGTCTAAATTTGTTTGTTTTGTTTTTGTTTAAATTATATTTAACATGGACGTACACTCTATTTAGAGGTGGGGCACCAGAACAGACCAAACAGAATACAAAGGTCAGTGCCAATTATTTCACACACATGTACTGGTTATCTACTATGTGTCAGGCACTGGTGTAATCTCATAATTAGTGAGAATAGAAAATTAGACACTGGATGAGGTTAGTGATAAAACTAAGGTCCATTCCATATGAAATGTATATTCATCGTCATTTATCAGTTCTGATGCAAACACCACAGAAATGAAAAATAGGAAAGGTCTGATTGTTAAGCAACAATCAAACCCTCCTTTTAAAAACAGTTCACAGTTTCACGTCTTATTTAAATCATAACTAAGGGTTAAATTTTATTTCATAGTTAACAAAATGAAACTAGAGTTTAACTTAAATGCCACTAGCAAAAGTCACAGAAGCAAACAGCTTTAGAGGTATAAAGGAACTTAGGGGTTTATTTCCTCACTTTATGAATGAATTTGAAGCCCACAGGAACTACTTGCTTAAGGCCACATATGCAACCAAAGTAGAAAATCATTTCCAAGTCTTGGTCCTTTTCAGGTTAATAGGTATTCACAACTATAATTTATATATATTTCATACATATATACATTCTATGTTTATTGGGCCATATTAAAATCAAGAATTTTACTGCTTACGTTAACATAACAGGTGAAAGAAAGGACATGAATTTATGAAACCCATAAAACAAAACATTTTTAAAACTTTTGTATTTGTAAGAAACTTAATTTTTTTAACTGAAGTTTTGTATTCTCGGGGATATGACATAATATTGCTAAATAATGCTGTTGTTTTCACCTTTTCCTTCTTTTTACCACCTACTGTTTCTCATTAATAAAGTTATTAATAAGCAACAAAACAAATTAAAGTAGACACCAGATAAGAGAAATAACAAAAAACAAACCCCACTGAATCCACAAACTAAATAAAGGGTTCTGAAATAATTAAAAATTGTTGCAATAAGGTAAAAAAATAATGTGATACAGTATTTTCAGACTAAATAGCAGCAGTTAATACTTATTGTTATAGTCCAGGCACTGGTCTCAGTGTTTCACCTGTAATAACTCATTTGTTTCTCATAACAACCCTGGGAAGTTGGTGGTATAATTTTTCCCAACTATAGATGATGATGATTCTAACACATTAAGAGAATAAGTAGTAGCTAATAAGTGGTGGGCCTATTGGAATCCAGATCACCTGGCCCTATAGACCAAGCTCCTAACCACTAAGTTAAGGGTTCAACCTAGACATCTGCATTTGGGTAGAATTTCCCACTTCCCAGGGGAAAGGACTGCCAAGACATCCAGTTTGTTTAGACATGCAAAGTACCTATTTTTCTAGCTTCTGCTTTATTTACTCCTGAGTAAACAATTGGGCACTTCAACATTTGAACTTATATGTTAAAAACCAAGTATTTTAAGCCAGAATGGGTGGTGCACGCTTGTAATCCCAGTACTTGAGAGGCTGAGACAGAAGGATCACAGGTTTGAGGTCAGCCTCATCAACTAAGAGGAGCCCTCAGCAACTTACTGAGACCCTGTTTCAAAATAAAAAAATAAAGTAGGGCTAGGGGTGTAGCTCAGAGGTAGAATGCCCCTGGGTTCAATCTCTAGTACCACAAAAACAAAACAAACAAAAAGTTGCCTTTTTTTTGGTGCTAGGGCCTACGGCCTTGCTCTATCACTGAGGTATACACCTATAGCCCCCAAAGTAATTCTGAAACAGAAAGTTCATCTTACTAGTTTTGCTAGTGGGATTAAACTTTTCTCAAAATAAATTTAAGAAAAAATTTTTGACCAGGAGGATTAAGTAATGAATATAAATAATTCCTCAAAAAAAAATAGTTCCTATGGTGTGAGTGCTACATGACAACCACATGGTTATAGCAGACAATACATAGGTAAAAATAAAATGGAATTACCTTTGGGCTTTTCTAAAAGTCTCTGACACGTTTCTTTGACTTTGGTAAAGAGCTCAGAACCTGCCAACTTTTTAGAAATCCCAACTCGTAGCATAACAGCTCCAGGTGTGAATTTTAAGAGTGCAGCCCCAGGCTCTCGTGGTTCTTTTGGATGCTTTGGCATAAGGCCAGACCAGTCCACATCTATCACATCTAATGGATCTGTAAAAAGTTAAAGAACAGGATTCTTTTTACATCAAGAAATAGACGTCTTATCTACAGAGAAATACAGTTGGCCCTATGTATCCATGGGTTCCATATCTGTGGATTCAACCAAGTGCAGATTGAAAATATATGGAAAAAGAAATTTGTATTCAACATGTACAGATTTTTTTCTTTCATTATTCCCTGAACAATACAGTTTAATAACTATTTACATTGTATTAGGTGTTATAAGGAATCCAGAGATGATTTAAAGTATGCAGAGGATGTACATGTTATATACAAATACTGAACCATTTTATATACGGTACTTGAGCATTCTCAGACTGATTTATGCACGGGTCCTGGAACCAATCCCCTACGGATACTGAGGAAGGGATGACTGTATAAATCAGGTAAACACAGCATTAACTAATAAGTACTTTAAACCAAAATGTCATATTTTTAAAATGAAAGCTTACTCATTAAAAACTAACATTTAGAATCTAAGAATCCTTACAAATAAAAAGCTTCCTGCCAAAAAAACAAAACAAAACAAACAACAGGCAAGTGAACTCATCCCTACAAAATTACATGAGAGATCCCCAATAAACAAATTCCACTGTTTCACTAAGATTAGGTCTGATGTTCTGAAACTTGGTACGAGAATCCTATTAAGGGTTAAACTTAGAACATATTTAGTTTGCACAATTGTGTACACACAAATATTTAAAAACCTATAATTCGCTGGAGATAGTGGTGCGTGCCTATAATCCCAGTATTTGGGAGGTTGACTAGGAGGATCGCCGGTACAAAGCCAGCTTCAGCAATTTAACGAAGCCTTCAGCAACTTAGTAAGACCCTGTTTCAAAATAAAAAATAAAATAGGGCTGGAGATGTACCTTGTACTTTGGAGGTAGACTGCCCCTGGGGTCAATCCCAGTACACACAAAAATAAAAATAAAAGTAAAAGTAAATATATATAATTCATATGGAATTCCTTTAAGAATCAGATAGTGACTATTAGCATTGAAAACAAATAATCCGTTGACAGGGAATAGCTGAAGAAAGTTTTCTATTCAGAAATACCTATTACCAAAAAATGACAAAGATAACAAGTATACACAACCTTCTACATTAGTAGGAAAATTTGAGAAATATAAAAGCAGATAAAAATCAAAATAAAATTTCTTGTTTTACATATCCAGACCAAGAAAAGACCCTCACTATAATAAAAAAAAAATGTTGGGAACAATCAGACACTAATACAGAGTCCCAAAGTTAGATATCAAGATGTCAAGGGTTGCTGCTTCATGGTATTGTCAATGTACAAAATGCTATAAGTAAAAAATACTGAATTTGGAAAATTGAAACAAGTATATAAATAAGGTTCAAGTATCATCCCAACTATTATATATGTTTGGCACTGCAGCTAAGAAGCACTGTACCACATACCTACCATGTTCGAACTCTGGTAGGCAATCAGCACTGATTAGATTCCACATAATACAATATGAATCTGAAACTCTGGACAGGAAATCTTAGAATTTTACTTTTTCAAATGAGGCTCTTTCACAGGTAATATCTGCTTAAAAATGAACTGACAGGTAAGACTATAATTTTCTTGGTACTGGCCTTTCAACCTGAATTAAAATATAAAGGGGAAAATCCAAGTGCCTTATATCAATTTTTATAGCATGAAAGGGAACAAAGAATACTTTAATACCATAAATCAGATAATTTTTATGTTCAGCCATCTCTGCAAATGATTACCTGGCATCTTCTCCTCATCCTGTTGGTCCTCTCTCTTTTCTGCATCACCTGCCAGAATTTCATCTAGTTCATCATCACTGATTGGCTCATATCCTTCTCCAGCACCAGATCCTAATGAATGTGCATCATCTAACTTGGATTCGTCATCTCCTGCTAATAGACAAATTACTTCATGTTAAAGAAAGTATTAAAGGGAAGGAATTTCTAAGTCAAATCAAAAGGTAGAGGCTGAACACAGTAAAACAAAGTGAAAAGCATTTTTATCAGAAAATTACATTTCTTAATTAGTCAAATACCTGATAATTTCAAAAGAAAATTGAAAAAATTTAGTTAAATTTAATTTTAGAGGTAAAATACAATATGGACAGCAATATCAGTACAGGTTATAAGTAGCCAGGCATGGTAATGCACTCCTATAATCCCAGTACTTGGGAGGCTGAGAGAGGAGAATTGCAGGTTCAAGGCTAGCCTCAGCAACTCAGTGAGACCGTCAGTAACTTAGGTAGACCCAGTTTCAAAATGAAAAGTAAAAAAGGGCTGGGGTATAGCTCAGAGGTAGAATGCCCCTGGGTTTAATCACCAGTACCAAAGAAGAGAAAAGAAAACAAAAACAAACAAAAAAACAGGTTATAAGGTCACAATTAAAATATCAGAAATAAGCCGGGTGTGGTGGTGCACACTTGTAATCCCAGTACTTGGGAGGCTGAGACAGTAGGATCACAGATTCGAGGACAGCCTCAGCAAGTAGTAAGACTCTCATCAACCTAGTGAGACCCTGTTTCAAAATAAAAATAAAATAAGGCTGGGGTGTAGCTCAGAGATAGAATGCCTCCGAGTTCAATCCCCAGTACCACACAAACACATACACACACACACAAAATCAGAAATAAAAGCTACCACTAATACATTAATATTGATTATATGTGCTGTTAGTTTTTCATAATAAAACTTTAACATTCAGAAAACACTATTAACTTCAAAAGGTTGCAAAATAATTTCTTTACCTAAATAAACTCACTAATAATAATTTTTAAAAAATCTTGCAAACTTTTAAAAAAGTATTTTAAATATAAGTCTTAAGCTGAGCATGGTGCTGTACACCTGTAATCCCAGTACTTGGGAGGCAGACTCTCAGTAATTTAGCAAGACCCTGTTTCAAAATAAAAAAATAAAAGGCTAGGGGTGTAGCTTAGAGGTAGAATGCCCCTAGGTTCAATCTACAATCACAAAACTTAAATCTTAGTTCATAATATTTAGCTAATTATATGAAGAAATTTCTAGCAGCCAGGTAAAAATATAAAGTACCATTAATTCTCCCCCTACCTCCCAATTCCTCTTCCCTATCCCAATATTTTCCATTAATTTTTTTTTTTGTGGTACCGGGGATTGAACCCAGGGGCGTTCTACCTCCGCGCTACACCCCCAGCCCTATTTTTTTATACTTTATTTTGAAACCAGGTCTCACGAAGTTGCGGAGGGCCTCACTAAGTAGAGAGACAGAGAGAGCTGAGGCTGGCCGCAAACCGGGATCCTCCGGTCTCCGCCTCCCAAAGTACTGGGATTACAAGCATGCGCCACCACGCCCGGCTTCCATTAATTAATGAATGTATTTTTAGAAGAAATTTTATGCTATAATACAATTTTTAAAATACTTTTGTTGGTACCAATAGTATACATTCTTCTTTATCATATCAACTTGTCTCAACTAGTACCTAGGCTAAACTTAATACCAAAATATATAATTAAATTATTCTTAATCCCAGAATACATTTAATATTTCTATAAGCTATCCATACGCTTTATGGAACCTATAACTCTTGTTTTCAAACTGCAACAGTATGCTTTATGAGTACGAATTTGCAGCAAATAAAATATGAGACTGTGAAATGTTTCTAGTCATATAATAATTTTCTATTAAATTCTATAATAATCTTCCCATATCCCCACCAATTCATCTCTAAGGTAACTAATTTTAATAACTTTTTCATACAAATATACATCTAAACATAAATACATATGATAGGATTTTTAAGTTTTCAACTTTATCTGATTTATTTTCCTACTTTAAGTGAATAAAATGTATCACGCATCAGGTGATTCACCTCTAAATTTCTATGCTGCATTATCTGTAGTCACAACTAACAAATGATGTATCTGAGGGATGAGGAACACTGACACACAAGAGAACTATCACAATGATTAGTTCAATTATACCCCAAGTTGTACTCCAATTAGAACCAAGGCTCATGATTTGATGCCATTTTTACTTAAAATTGAGATGAAAATGTAATATCAAGAAAGCTGAGGTAGAAACGTTTTTGTCAAGGCAAATAGGAAACACACACACACACACACACACACACACACACATAAAACAGATGATATATTAAGATTTCCAATCAGACATAAAAGGATTCACTTTTAAAAGCAGTGGATTTTACTATAGGCTAAATGCTAACATATGGCAAATTAAAAAAAATATATAATCCCAAGGTATGGAAACGGGAGAGGTTATATCAGAACAATGATGTAAGTACTGACATGAGAACCAGACAGTCTCAGGGAGGCAGAATTTCTAGTAGAATTCTCAGGAGAGCCACTACTCCGGTTAACCTACGCTGTAATTCACCAAGGAATAAGATGTGGGGGCATGCATGTACAGGCAGAACACATCTTCATTCATTAGTCATTGTATCCTTACTATAATCTTGATAAAGCTATGGTCCCTAAAAAGAAGTACAGTACAATGGGAAGAAAATAATGGAAAAATAATTATAATAGTGTGGGGATAATATAAAAGATGTACAAACAAAAGAATGCGTACAAAGGAGGGCTACAGAATGGAAAGGCATGAGTTTGTCTAGTAGATTGGTGGTGAATCTTCTAGATACTCAGTATATAAACAATAATAGTTTATTATTATTTTTTATCTGTCATTTGATAACTTTTGGCCTATAGTAAATTCACTGCTTTAAAAAGTAGAATCTTATATCCCTTGATTATCTGATATCTTTTTTCTAATTTTTTTGCGGGGGTACTGGAGATCGAACCCAGCGTCATTCTACCTCCAAGCTACACCCCCAGTCCTTTCTATTTATTTTTTTTTTTAATTTTTATTTTTTGTGGTACTGGGGATTGAATCCAGGGGCTTTCTACCTCCGAGCTATACCCCTAGCCCTATTTTTTATTCTTTATTTTGAAACAGGGTCTCGCTAAGTTGTGGAGGGCCTAAGTAGCTGAGGTTAGCCGCAAACCCAGATCCTCCTGTCTCAGCCTCCCAAGTACTGGAATTACAAGCGTGCACCACCACGCCCAGCTTCATTTTTTATTTTAAAATAGGGTCTCACTAAGTTGCGAAAGGCCTCGCTAAGTTGCGAAAGGCCTCGCTAAGTTGCTGAGGCTGGCCTCAAACCTATGATCCTCCTGTCTTAGCTACCCAAGTACTAGGATTATAGGTGTGTGCCACCACACCTGGCCTGATTAGATATCTTAATACACCATCTGTTATAATAATTTTTTCCTATTTACTTGACAAAAACATTTCTACCCTGGCTTTCTTCACATTATACTTTCATCTCAGTTTTGAGTATAAATGGCATCAAATCATGACTCGTGGTTCTAACAGATACAACCCTGGAGTATAATTGGATATAACTAATCATTATAGTAGCTCTCCTGTGAGTGGAGTCAGTGTCCCTCTTCCCTACAATCAGCCTGTCTAGCAGAGGGAGTGAAGGTAGCGAGCAGAGGCCATGGAAAGTGAGGGTCTGCCAAGCCAGCAGTGGCTCTGACTGGGCCAAAGGGCTGGTGCAGGCTTCTCTTGAGTAGTGACTGCCATCAGGCTTCTACAGCTGATCTGCAATTACTATAGGCCAGGGAATGTTATTATTTCATATTTTGTTCTCAACTACCCTAGAAAATGGAACCACTAATATTTAAATCCCTCTCTGAACTAAGGATTCACTTCAATTTTTGTTACTTTATTTCTTTTTTAACATCTAAGAGAAGGATGTCATCTTTTTTTCTTGGAGATATCTATAAACATTACATGAGGTTTGGCATAAATAAAACTGTTTATTTCATTCTTTGCTATCTCTCTACTCCCCTTTTATTTCAATCATTATTTCTTTTATTTCATTAGGCTTATTTAAGCCAAATTTCCACGGACTGTACTAGAGAGGAATACATTTTTCAATATCATAGTGCTCTTCCTTAAGAATCCACTTCCCCTGTAAAAGAACGTGTCAATTTGTGACCTTCCAAAAGAAATTATTTGTTTTCAATGAAACTGGAAAAGGAATGGTGCAGTGTTAACAGAGAAAAGGTTGTGGCACTCACCTTCCACACTTTCAGTTCTCTCAGCTTTATTTATATCTTCGAATCCCTGCACAGATCCCAGATCTTTATCCATTCTTTCTTTTTCCAAAGCTACAGAGTCTCGGGAAGTGCCTTCAAGGTCTCTTTCATGTTCACTCTCCAGTTTTGCTTCGCTGCGTTTCACAGACTCCATCTGAGAAGAAATCTCGAAAGTTCTCTCTCTGTCTCTGTCCCTTTCAATAGATTCAGGAATTAGTCTCTCTCTTTCCCTGTCCAAGTCTCTCCTTTTGTCTCGTTCTCTCTCTCGTTCCCGCAGTCTCTCCCGATCTCTGTTCCTTGGCCAATCCTTATCGGCTTCTCGGTCCCATTCTCTCTGCCTTGTATCTCTCCTCTCTCTCTCCCGCTCTCGCTCATGTTCATATCGCTCTCGTTCTTGAAGTCTATCTCTGCTATCGAATGACCCAGACCTTGAATGGACCTGTCGATCTGACTCAGGGGAACTTCTTCTTGAACTATGGCTTCTTGAATCCTGGCGATCTAAAATAAATATGCCACGTCAAAAAGTTAACACATAATAAAATAGAAACAAATGGCTTCATTTTAGGGTCCTTTAAAGTTTACAATTTATTTTCTATATTCTACACATTTTCTCAATATATTCGTGTGTGTGTGTGTGTGTGTGTTACTGGAGATTGAATTTAGGGGCGTTCTACCTCCAAGCTATACTCCCAACCCGATTTTATTATTTACTTTTGAAACAGGGTCTTGCTAAATTGCTAAGGCTGGTCTTGAACCTATGATCCTCCTGTCTCAGCCTTCCAAGTACTGGGATTAAAAGCATGCACCACCACACCTAGCTTATATGTGCATATTCTACATTTATATTTTGATTTCTCTCTAGATAGACAGATAGATATGCAAAGAATTCTTTTTTTCATTTTTTGGTGATAGGTATTGAACCCAGGCACGTTCTAACTCTGAGCTACACCCCCAGCCCTATTTTATTTTTTATTCTGGAACAGGATCTTACTAAGTCGAAGGGGGCCTCACTAAGTGGCTGAGGCTGGCCATGAACCTGTCATACTCCTGTCTCAGACTCTCAAGTACTGGGAACAAAGAACTCATTTTAAGAAAAAATTTCTCTCAGAAACATATCAAAATATGTTTAAAAAGTTTCCTTACCTATTTCCACTGTAGACACAAACTATCTTAAAAGAAGTAAGTACATAAAATGGTTAGGCATTAATACACTCATTCTTTGATCCCTCACTACGCCCCTACCTTATTTTCTGTGGTCAAAACAGGCAGTGTTGGCTGTAGGAAGGCTAACGTTGCTGAAGTCAATACAGGGCTTGAATGCATAAACCCTTTCATCAACATATCACTAAAATTCTGATATTAAACTGTTAACACTTCTAAGTGTACCTTTATTAAAATGTTGGTATTAAAGATGAGATTTTAATGGGATGGCTAAGCTTTTTAAGTTTCATAAAATATAAGATAGTATAAAAATAATTTATTACTTTGGCATTATAATTTGTATAAAATATACTAACACAGGTAACAATGACTAGATCATAATTCAACTTTATTACCTGAAGAAGTACTTCGGCTAGGTTCTCCACGCTTTAACTGATCGATCCTAGATTTTCTCTCCCCTGTGATTTCCAGGCTTTTTGTTTTTTCTCTGTCTCTTGAGCCACTATGCAGCACTCTCTTTCGACTACCTTGGTCATCCCCACTTCGATGGGCAGAGTCATTGGAGGGGGAGCGCAGACGACCAGAAGTGTGGCTGCGATTACTCCGATTACTCCCGAGGCTGCTGCTCCTCTTTTGATCCACTGGCTTGCGATGTGGTGCGTCTTCTATAGTGACATGAGGTGCCTCTACTTTTTCCACTCGTGTCCTGTGGCATTTCCTATGTGAGTCTTCATTAGCAAAAGCAGCACTGGTGGAGTTGGTGGGGGTGGCAGAAGTGGAAATGGGGGTGGCGGAGACGGTAGCAGCAGTAATAGTAGTAGAGGCAAGAACAGCAGGAGCAGTTGTAGTGGCACTAGCCACAGGAGGCGGAGGAGGGAGAAGAGAAGACAGAGGAGAAGAGGTACTACTAGGAGTAGCAGTGGTGGCAGCATGCTCTGGTTCTGTCACCTCTGTGCGGTCGGGAACATCCTCATCAGACCAGTCACTAAAGGCTGTATCTTCTTTCTTCTGAGGATCCTCTAGCGTGCCATCCTTACCATTGGAAATTTCAACCAACTCCTCTTTGGTGGTCATAGGGGGAGTCCGTGGACCTCTTTTCTTCTTACTTTGCTGGGCTGCTTCTTCATCAGAAATATCAGAATCACCTTTGGATTTTTTTCTTTTTTTTTCAAGACTTTTCTTCTTCTGTCCTTTTTTTGGAGAAAAGACTTGACCATCTTCGGATGGTGCCTCGATGTTAATCCTCTCTATTCCAACATCATCCTCTTTCTTTTTCTTAATAGGTTTCTTTTGAAGTTTTGCTTTTTTCTTATTTTCATTGTGAGTTCCATCAGCTGCATCACGATCTTCAGACTGGTGGTGGCCTAAAATATCCTGTGCACGTACTCGTGAGCTTTCCATGCTTTCTATCTGTTCTCTCTGTTTATCTACAGAAGAAGTTTTCTCTTTGAGTTCTGGCTCTTCATAGCGCCTTGAACTCTCTTTCCTTTCTGGTTTACGATCTTCTTCTTTCCATCTCCCCGGTCTGTCTTCTGTGAGGTGTGATGGGCTCAAAGAACGAGATTCTTGAGGTCGTACAACCTGGCTCAAGAGTCTGTGTTTTTCATCTATACAAAAAGATAAATGTAATCATATGTTCACCAGGTTAAGAAATAGCACATTACATTTAAATAATAGTTGGGCAATCTCTCACTTTTCATTTGAAGACTTTTTAAATGGCAATAATTTCAGTAAAAATAAACTATGGCTTTAACTACAAATAGGAGGAAAAGACAGTGCCAGTGTGATAAAATGATGTTTCTAACACATACTTTAGTCACATAAGAAAATATTTAGAGGCAGTAGAGCAAGAAAACTTTTTAAAATCTTAATTTATCAGTTCTGTTTAATGTCACAAGGATGGTCTCAGAGTTACACATGAGTATGAGCACAGAGACACAGAAAACAGATTGTGCTTACTTTTATCATCGCCACTGTTGTAAGTGTCACTGTCAGGAGAATGTTCGCGCCGGCGCTTAGGTGACTGCCGGGGGCTTGGACTCCCTTCATTTCTATACCGCTTCCTAAAGTGGGCAAGCAAATGCAACTTGTAAAATTTCACAAAGTCAAAAAGATTTCGCTACTAGGATTTTTACCAGTATTTTTTTTTAACTGTAACTTGTAACTGCCGGAAACCAATATGTCATATAAATTGTTTTCAGTGTCTTTAGTAAAAATTCTTCATTTGCTAATACTTACAATGTAGATTCAAAATACATGACATTTCTTTTTTTCATTACACATATAGACTCACTCAAGTGAAAACTGCCAGATTTAAATACTGCCAAGTGGTAACATGTAGCAGAGAAATCAATAGCTTAATGTGCCCTCTAGTATAAACATTCATCAATTTTATATTCTTCTAATATAGAAATGCCTGACACAGGGAGGACTGATGAGAAAATCTATAATTTTTGAAATCAAAAAGCTATGTTCAACTTACAGCCAAAACTTATAGCCAACTTATAGTACAAAATTATTTATCATGCAACCTAAGTAAGTTCCTTGAAGTCACTGAACCTTAGCTTTCTCATCTAGAATTTGGGGAGAAAATTAGAATCCATCTAAAAAAACTGCAGTGAGAGTTGGGCGTGGTGGCGCATGCTTGTAATCCCAGTACTTGGGAGGCTGAGATCAGAGGATCCGGGTTCGCAGCCAGCCTCAGCTACTTAGTGAGGCCATCTGCAACTTAGTGAGACCCTGTTTCAAAATAAAGAATAAAAAATAGAGCTGGGGGTGTAGCTCGGTGGTAGAATGCCCCTGAATTCCATCCCCGGTACCACACACACAAAAAAAACTGCAGTGAGGAATAAATTAGTAATGTTGGAAGCCCAGTAACATGCACGTTATGGGTACACTGAAAAAATTAGTTCCTTTCCCCTTCTTAGAACTAAATCACTTGCTCTATGACAAATTAATAAAATAATTCATATGTTTATTATATATCATTTCTTTAATTGATTAATTGAGCTTTAAATAAATACTGATTTATATATCTCAGGTACTTATTTTAGTGTTTTCTTCTATTTTCATTACATTTTGACCATTTTTTTATAGTTTATAAACACTACAGTTAAAAGCTGAGAAATACGCTATAGCACAGACATCTCCTGGACAGCTCCCCTAGTGATCAGTGACCATGTGGAGGAGGCAGACTTGCTATAGGACAAGAAAATATGATGTAAGTGACGGCACCAATTTGGAGAGGACTCAAGAAGACTTGTAGCTTCTGCTTTTGCTCTCTGGGTATGCTCTACCATTAAATGCAAAAGCAAAGTTCAGACCACTAGAAACTGAGAGGTCATGTGGAGGAGAAATAAGGCGCCCCAATTACCAGACACATGATCTCTTGGGTCATCTAGGCTTGGCTGAACTGTCAGGTTGACGGTACACACAAGGTGACCCCAAAGTGACAGCAACAGCAGAAGAACAGCTCTGCAGCCGGGCGTGGTGGCGCACGCCTGGAATCCCAGTACTTGGGAGGCTGAGACAGGAGGATCGCAAGTTGGAGGATAGCCTCAGCAAGTAGTGAGACTCTCATCAACCTAGTGAGACCCTGTTTGAAAATAAAAATAAAATTGGGCTGGGGGTGTAGTGCAGAGGTAGAATGCCCCTGGGTTCAACCCCCAGTACCAAAAAAAGAAAGAAAGAAAAAAAGATGAAGAACAATGACTGCTAAGTCCAGGTAAAAGCACTAATTCACAGACTCATGAGAAAATAAATGGTGGCTGTTTTAAACTACTCACTTCTGAGGTAGTTTGTTAACACAGCAAAAGATAGCTGATATACTAGAATAAGATGAAAAGTTAAAACACAAGAAAAAGAATTTAAAATTCTTTTAAAGCAATATCCAAGTAAATAAAATGAGAGTAAAAGAAACCGTATGGCAATTCATCAAACTTTCCACATAACAGCAGTTAAAAAAAATATACTGGATAAATTCTGAATAGAGAGATGACAATACAACCAATGAAAAGATCAAAATTTTAATAATCTCATTTAACTAGTTTTTGTTATAGGGCTGTTTGACTCCTAAGTTTCTAGGGTCAATGCTAATACTTGGGATAGTTAGCCATGAAAAAACACAAAAATTTTTGCTATGATAAGCAGAATTCAGAAAGAACCATGGAAAAAATATATTAATCAAAGCATACAACTGGATAAAAGACACATAAAGATTTTTTTTTTTTTTGGTGGAACTGGAGATTGAACCCAGGGGCATTCTATCTCCAAGCTACACCCCAGCCCTATTTTTTTTATTCTTTATTTTGAAACAGGGCCACACTAAGTAGCTGAGGCTGGCCGCAAACATGCGATCCTCCTGTCTCAGCTTCCCAAGTACTGGGATTATAAGCGTGCGCCACCACGCCCAGCTGAGATTTCAGATTTTAATCTTAGAAGGTAGAGAGCTAAAGAGATCAGAGGAGAGAAAAATAATAGGTATCTTTACCTTACATGTGTTAAAGGAAGTATCTCTGAAGTTTATGTTAACATACGTGTTTTTTTAAATGTGGGGAGAAGGAACAAGAAAGCAAGCTAGAGAGCCTACTACAGAAAATCTTGGCTACAGATTACAGAGCAGCCAAGATGTAATGGAAGAAGGCTCACTTCCGTGTTGTGCTGTCTGTCCATAATCATAATTTATATCAACAATAATGAAAAAAAGTACAATGATGAAAAAACTGGCTTAGCCAATCACTGTCTACCCAGGTAACAAGATCCCCAACACAGAGAGGGCTGCTATGCTAGGTGTAATCCCGATGTCATCTGAGGAGAAAATCATCATTTGGAGAAAATCCTTCTGAGACTGGAACACAGAGGGAAACCAGGGGGGAGATACCATCCCTACTGCTTTAAGAATCTGTATATAGCCACATCAGAATAAGCAAAAACTACTCAATCTCCCAGACTCCTTATCAAAAAAGTTCTTTTGGAAAGAGGGAGGAAAGGAGAGAGGGTGGGAGGAGGGAGAGAGGGTAGGAGGAAGGAGAGAAAAAGAAAATGCTTTCAGACATATGAGATGCCAAGAACGTATCTTTTGACCCCAGTAACCGACTGTAAATCCATGGCACAAAAGAACACACTTCCTTATCTTTCATCTTCTAGCCATGCAGTGATAACAGGACTTCCCTCAGTTCCTAAAACATTGTGAATGCTTATTATAGCTGGTGGTGATGATGCCATACCTACAAGTATACACATCTCGGGATTGCTGTGGGTGATATCTCTTGGTGACTAGTCAACACCATTAAGAAGTTACAAGGCGGAAGTGATGGGATACAAGTTACTATTACTTTTTGTGTGTGTGTGTGGTATTGGTGATTGAACCCATGGGGCATTCTACTGCCGAGCTACAACCCAGCCCTATTTTATTTGTTTATTTATTTTTTTGGTTTTTGAAAAAGGGTCTCCTTAGGTTGATGAGTCTCATTACTTGCTGAAGCTGTCCTCGAACATGCAATCCTCCTGTCTCAACCTCCCAAGAACTGGGATTATAGGAGTGCACCACCATACCCAGCTCACTGTTGCTTTTATGTTGGATTCTTGCTTAAAAGAAAAAAGTCTGCAGCTCTCAAGTAAGTCCATGTGCAACCAAATATACACATTAAGCAAGAAAGATTATTCTATGGTTTGGGAGTGGTTTGTCCCTGAAAGGTTCATGTACTGGAGGCTTGGTCCTCAACGTGGCAGTGCTGAGGCAGTAGAACCTTTAAGAGGTGGGGCCCAGTGCCAGCTAATTAAGTCATTGGGGGCACTGCCCTCGGAAGGGATTAATGTGGGTCTCAGAGTGAGCTCAGAGTGGGTTATTACAAAGCCAAGCCATCCCACGCACTTGGCTCCCTCTATACACGGCTGGCTCCTGTTCTGCTTATTCACCATGATGTAACACAGCTAGGGCCCCTCACTGGAGACTGAACAGATGGGGACTACCTGATCTTGTACTCTCAAGTCTGCAAAACTGTGAGCTAAATAAACTATTTTCTTGATATATTACCTGGCCTCAGGAATTTTGTTATAGCAAATTCAAATAAACTAATATAGATTAATTATAGTCCCTGTATTCAAACATGGAATTTAAGCCGGGCGTGGTGGCGCACACTTGAAATCCAAGTACTTGGGAGGCTGAGACAGGAGGATCACAGGTTTGAGGCTAGCCTCAGCAAGTAGTGAGAGTCTCATCAACCTAGTGAGACCCAGTTTCAAAACAAAAAAATAAAAAGTGCTGGGCGTGTAGCTTGGAGGAAGAATGCCTGTGGGTTCAATCCCCAGCATCAAAAAAAAAAAAAACTAAACAAAACAAAACATGGACTATAAAAATTATTTCCTCTAGAAAATGAAAAAGACATTAAACAAAACATACATATGTGATAAATTTGAAATATAGGAAAATGTAGAGAAGAAAAAGACTTGACAGGAAATTAAGGGACACAATGAAAAGCATTGAATGGAACGTTTAAGTTCTTTACTGAAATGTAACTTTTGAACACTGATTCACAATCATCTTACTTTGATTTTCTCTCATCATGTCCATCTCTTGGATTTCGTTCTTCTCGGATATCTTCTCGCTTCTCTCTGCGGTCATCTCGTCCTTTGTCCTTGTCGTCCCAATCCCGCTGACGTTCTCGTTCTTTCTCCCTTTCTCTTCCTCGTTCTCGCTCCCGTTGTTCTCTCTCTCTTTCGCGTTCTCGTTCTCTCTCCCTCTCCCTTTCTTCTCTCTCTCGCTCCCGTTCTTTTTCCCTGTCTCGTTCCCTCTCTCGCTCCCTCTCTCGATCGTGGTCACGCTCTCTCTCTCTTTCACGCTCTCTCTCTTTTTCTCTTTCTCTTTCTCTCTCCCGTTCTCTAGCACGCTCTCTTTCCAGTTCTCTTTCTTTTTCTCTTTCCCGGTCCCGTTCACGTTCCCTCTCTCTCTCCCGCTCCCTATCTCGTTCTCGTTCCCTATCTCTCTCTCTAGTCCTTTCATCTCTTCTGTCATCCACTCTGTCTACTCTTCGTTCCTCTCTTCTTTCATCACGCTCAAGCTCGTCATTCCTTCCCTGATGTCGAATTGGTGAGCTTGGTCTTTGATCTACAATGAAAATCAAGTTTTGTCATTGATTAATTTGACAGATAACCTGTAGATAATACAGAATGGCAAATCATAAATTTTATCTGTGTATTGGGTCACACTGGCAACAAATTATAAATCAAGTACTCTATTTACTTTAATTTAATCATCCAAATAATAATCACTCCTAGACCTTTTAAAATTATTTTCTTAAATATATTTTTCATTTGCCCTCTAACTACCATGTTTTCTGCTCCCCATCAGCCCCCTTCCCCCCTCCCGCTGACCCACCTTTGATCTTTCTCTGCATGCTTCCTACCCTACCTCCAGCCCACTGCTCCAACCCCACTTTCTGCCATCTCTACCCTTCACCTCTGATCTTCTCTGTCCCCCCAGCAGGACCTGAGAACACTGGTGGCAAAGGATAGGGGCAGCAGGAGGTGTAGAACATAGGAGCTGAAGGAAAAAAAAAATTTCCCTCGTAAGTCTCACCTCTAATTTCAGGTCAAAATATATACACATCAAAGTGCAGCTATTATGTGAGGAAAATATAGTTGAACAAAACTAACCTATAATTAAGGGTACTGATGCCTAACAATCTTGGAACAATCAAATGTAAAAAGTTTCATATTAGTGATATATATTTATAATTAAGAACTACTAATAAATTAAGCTTTAATCATATAAACGATTACTGAGATGAAGAGCTGCTTTCCTAAAATGTTAACTGATAATCTCACCACACTTTATATATATGTGTATTTTCCAATCTATCACAAATCACATAAGCATAGAGAAACTGAATACATGCTGTCTAAATGACCATTTGAACAACAACAAAAAAAATTGTATAGAATCAAAAAATGTATAAGATGCCATGAACTTTCCAAAGGGATAGCAATTTTTGTTTTTTTTTTGCGGTACTGGGGATTGAACTCAGCGGCATTCTACCTCCAAGCTACGCCCCCAGCCCTATTTTTTATTCTTTATTTTGAAACAGGGTCTCACTAAATTGCGAAGGGCCTCACTAAGTCGCTGAGGCTCGCTGCAAACCTGCGATCCTCCTGTATCAGCCTCACAAGTACTGGGATTATAAGTGTGTGCCACCACACCCGGTTGAGGGATAGCAATTTTTTAAAGCAACAAATGTTGTATATAATCTAGGCTACTGTGATGTTTCTGTTTTCGTATATAAATTTCTATTGGTTAATTGATAAATATCATACTACAGTATGTCCAATAGGTTGCTAAGTGGAACATCTAACATCAACTTATTTTTTTGTGTGTGGTACTAGGGATTGAACCCAGGGGCATTCTACCTCCGAGCTACACCCCTAGCCCTATTTTATTTTTGAAACAGGGTCTCACTAGGTTGATGAGAGTCTTACTACTTGCTGAGGCTGTCCTCAAACCTGCAATCCTCCTGCTGTCTCAGCCTTCCAAGTACTAGGATTACAAGCATGTGCCACCACGCCTTGCTTAACATCAACTTATTAAGCAGAATAATTTTGGATTATTTCTAGGGAGGGGTTCAATATAGTAACTTGAATTTCCCTTCCTATTACTGACAAAAAGATTTGTCCCTATTTACTACAGATTGAGATACTAAAGTTCATAAAATTTTGAAGCAAACAAAACGAAACCCTGTTCAGTCTTTTCTCTCCTTCCTTCTTAAAAACACAGAAATTATGACCCAGAAGTGACTTTGATGACTTGCCAGAGATGAAAATGGTAAATGCTTAGGACATTAGGAATAGAAGTCAGTTTTTCCTAAATCTTTTTACTAAAACCAACTTAAATTTAAAACGGTTCCATTATATCATAATTTTGATTCCCAGAATGCTATATACCCATGTTTTAGATTGTCTGAATTCCTAATTTGGAGATTATAACCAAAATCACAATCACAAAATAACCTGAAACAAATTCAATACTACAACTTAAATTCATACTTCAAATTTCTGAATAAAACAATTATCAGGGAATAGACTAGTGTACTTATATAATTTCTTTGCAGGCAAAACCTTTATTTTCCCAACCAAAACAATGATGTTCCATATTTCAAAGGAAAATGGAAATAACATAAGAATATCACTATAACATGTCTAAACGGTCTTCCCTTTCTCCCCCAAATGTGTTTTTCTTTTTTTGTGTGTGTGGTACTGGGGTTGGAAACCCAGAGGCATTCTACCTCCAGGCTACACCCCAGCCCTATTTTTATTTTTTGTTAGCTAGCGACAAACCTATTCATGAAAGCTGGCAATCTCTGAATTATCCAAATCCCATTATACCCCAGGACCATCAGTTTTACTTCCATAATATTTGTTGTTGTTTTTTCCTGTTCCTATCTCTACAGTTAATATATTAACCAAGATCTAAATCAGCTCTTCTCAGATGACTATGTCATCAACAGTCTAACTGGTTTATCTTTGCCTTCAGTTTTTCCCTAGGCACTTAATAATGTTTTTGATGAAAACTCTATTTCTAACCTCTGCTTAAAAGCAGTTATTTTGTAGTCAGTGAAAAACAATCATTTCGAAATTTTAGCCTCACTTATTAGGTCATTAACAACCTGGCCTATACCAATTATAGTACACCTCTACCCCAACCTCCTCACATATTTATTACTCGAAGACATGTTTCTTTCAATCCCGTGTGTCTGCTTATGTTGGACCTCGCCCTGCAAAGTATTTCTTCCTCATTCCTTCTAGCAAACTTATGTATTCTGCAGGCCCTGATTCAGATGTCACCTCTTTAGTTAAAGCAGATTTCTTGGAGTTCCTCAGAATTGTATTTGTTCCTTCTCACAGAACTTAATATAGTAGTAGCAGTTATCACATTTCAATTGTCTATTTGTATTGTGAGTAGACTATAAAGGTCAGATCTAAGTGGAAGATCTAAATCTCTGAGCACAGAACAACGTACCTGGGCATATTTCCATCCTCAACCTCTATCAACCTCCCTACTTCTCACCACACTCTAGCCACATTAGTCTTCTTTCAAATTCTAGGACATGTTCAGCTATTTCCCATCTCAAGGAATTTGCACCTATTCTTTTCATGGACTGTTTTAACCCTCAGTCTTTGAAAGACTAGCGGCTTCTATTGCATTTACACCTCTGCATAAATGTCATATCCTCATAAACACTCTAAATTTCTTCATGGACACTCTAAAGCAGGTCCTTCTTTTATTCATTTCTATCTGAGTCCCTTTTGTTTCCTTATAATCTCTATAATCATTTCTTTTATGGGGAGGAAGGGAATCCCTCCAAATTAAGGTCTACAAGGACAAGAATTATTACAATCTAAGCATCTAGCAAAGCTCTTGGCATGGGTACTCAGTACACATTTGCAGAATATATCACTAACCTCAAAAATATGTTTCTTTTTCAATCATCCAAATGATATTTATTGAAGTAGAAACCTAACTGGATTTGTAGGCAGAAGACCTGAGTTTGAATTCCAGCTCTGGAACTTCTCTGTAATGCTAGAAATTTACTTCTTTTAGATCTAATCTCCTAAATTGTGAAACATGGATTATTTTTACATATCTGTATTCACTGGGATTTTGTAAATACTAAGAAAAAATATATTTAAAGCAACTATCAAAGTTCTTGACACCTAGAAGTTTAATACATGTGGTTGAAGTAAATACAAGATTGAAACCAAATGTTACTATTAAATTCAGGAGATAAGGAAAATCTGAGCTAGGATATGTAAATAGAAAAAAAAAAGTACCAGGACAGTTTTGAAGAAACGTTGCCAAAATGCTAGGGAAGAAACAATTTTAGAAACACAGAATGTATAAACTCCTGCCCTATCCATAACTGAAGAAATCCTACACATCTTTTAACCAAAATGCATTAGGCTTACCTTTAATAAACTCAACCCAACCAACACTCCTGCCTCTGATTTTATCTGTTTCCAAAAATAAAGGTATCTTAGAGACTTTGTTCTCCTATTACTACCCATATCAAGATATAATATTACCTCTTTAATTCAGCCCACACTAAAGCACCAACATTCAATTCCCTGGTCCATTACATTTCATACTATATTAATTTCAGCATTACAGTGAATCTTACTTTATTAATCAGCCAAGATCAGAGAGACGTTCTTGAGATTTCAAATGTTTAAAGACTCCAACATATACGGACAATAAATATTTGCTAAAGAAAGTATTTATAACCCTTAAATGCTTCCTTATCTTCCCTGAAAATTGATTTTATGAGATCATGTAATAGATTAAGAGAATACTTTTAGCTTAAGACATACAAGAATATAAAATTAGTAAAAGCAAATATTGTATATTCTCAAAACAGATTATAAATAAAATATTTCTCTGAACAATCTCAACCCTACCATCATGTTTTTCCCTTGCTCCTCTCTGGCAGTCCTTACAAGATTCTATCACAGTTAATGAGTGAATAGCCAGGATCCTTAGTTGAGAAGGTTTAGGTAATTCCTGAACCAGAATTGTCTGAGATGACACTCTATCATCTACATTTTTAAGAGCTGTGAGCAATTTGGTTAAGATGAGAGACACCCAGCAGGATACTCCCTTCTTGTACTCTGCCGCATTACTAGCTATTTACATCATCCCTCTTATACCAAGTGAACAAAGATTATGTGACTAGTTTCAAATATGCCATTATAGATCTTAAAAGATATTTTATATTAAAAAGTAAATTGATAACCATTTAAAAAACAATTTCCCTAACTGAAGTTGGTCACTATGTAATAAAATTCTGTTTGACAAACCTCTTTCTCTGTTGTCACGACGGTCTCTCTCTCCATGTCTTCTCTCAAAAGAAGAATCCCTTGCTTGATCTCTGTTGTCTCTTTCAGGATATCTGTCTCTTTCAGGATAGCTACTTCGAGTTTCCCAGCTGTCATGATAGTTGCTACTACTACTGTGACTATCAATTTGAGAACCTCTTGTGCCTCGACTTCCTAAACAAAGAATATTCACAGATATTTATCATATACACTATATTCAACAAGTTTCATTAGTCACAATCTTTCTTCCTAAAAGATATTATAAGCCAGGAGTAGTGGCGCATTACTAATCCCCAGTACTTGAGAGGCTGAGACAGGAGCATTGCATGTTCGAGGCCAATCTCAGTAACTTAGTAAGACCCTCAGCAACATAGTGAGATCCTGTTTCAGAAAAAAATAGAAGGAGCAGGGGATGTAGCTCAGAGGTAGAATGCCCCTAGGTTCAATCCCCAGTACCAAAAAAAAAACAACCTATGAATTTTTTTAATATCCCAAAATGTAAAGACTGTTGAAAAGAATACTAAGCACTGGATCAGAACATCTAAGTTGTCCAATGACTGACTACAGTAAGCTAAGTCCTAGTTTTCCCTATCTCTAAAGAAGTCATATAATGAAAACAAAGCAAGAAGACTGAAAATTAACCCAGAAAACAACAAAAAGTAAAAACTATTTCTTCATATCTAATTCATAGAAACATCATGAAGACAATGAAAAATATGGATGTTATTGTTTTAATTACAATTTATAGTGAAAATATTCCAATATATAACCAAGGTACTTTGGCAACATTAAGTGGTATCCGAAAATTTGCATTAAAAGATATGGGAAATGAATGCTCATAGAAACTTTATTTGTAATAGCCCCAAACTGGAAAGTATCCAAATGTCTTTCAGTGGTGAGTGTTTAAAGAAATCATGATAATTGCATACCATGGAACAATATTCAGCAATAACAAGGAACAAACTACTGATACACGCCACATTTGGATGAACAAGATTATGCTGAGTGAAAAGCCACTATCAGCAGGATATATACAGCAAGATTCCATTTATAAAACATTCATGAAATAACATAAGATGCAAGACATAATAGAAGTTGCCAGGGGTCAAAGGAGGGGGAGAAGATGGGTGTGATTACATAGAAACAACAAAGGGAATCTTATGAGTTGGGGGTTTTTTTGTTTTGTTTTGTTTTTCTGTTATTTTTGAGACATGGTCTCACTATGTTGCCCAAGCTGGTCTCAAACTCCTGGTTTCCAATGATCCTCCCTGGTCTCAACTTCCTGGGACCATAGGCAAATCCTACTGTGCCTGGCGCAGTTGAGTATTTTAAATCGTGGAAAAGGCAATACAATGCTACTTATGTGCTCTAGCTGCACAGAGGTGTGTACACACACACACACACACACACACAATGTATATAACCAGTGAAATCAGAATAAGCTCTATGGATTGTGCCTATGTTAATTTCTTGGTTTTGATACTGTACCACAGGTGTATAAAATGTTAACATCAGGAAAGCTGGGGAGGGGGGTGTTTGATGTAGGATTTGTCAAATCTATTGTATACCATGTGCCAAAAACCAAGCTATTTACCATGGAGAAAGATATGAAAAGATCTTCAAAGATATTCTTATTAAGTGAAAATGGTAGAGTCCAGAAGAGTATGGTGTTTCAATTTTTTTTTTTTTTCTGCAGTACTGGGGATTGAACCCAGGGGCATTCTACCTCCAAGCTACATCCCCAGCCCTATTTTTTATTCTTTATTTTGAAACAGGGTTTCACTAAGTTGCGGAGGGCCTCACTAAGTAGCTGAGGCTGGCTATGAACCTGCGATCCTCCTGTCTCAGCCTCCCAAGTACTGAGATTACAAGCATGTGCCACCACACCCGGCTTCAATCACATTTTTAAAAATTATTTTTGTAAAGCTAGAGAGGAAAATGAATGGACAGACATATCTGTTTATGTCAAATGTTCTGGGAAGTATATATATAAAGCTGATAAAAGAGTGGTGAAGAGTAGACAGGAGGCATCTATATATATCTTTTTGTATGTTTGAAATTTTGAACCATATGAATGCATTATTAAAAATTTTAACTTAAAAATTTTTAAAGTATCATTTATAGTGAAAACAAAAATAGAAGATCTCCAGTAATAAGTATATATAAAAACCTTTATGGAAAAAGGTATAAATCAATAAACTTAATACATTTAAATAAAAATCTAGTAATTTTTCATGAAATTAAAAACTTTAAAAAGTTACATAGAAAAGCAAAGACAATTATGAAGAAGTTGAGGGACCTTCAATACTTAAATGTAAAGCTATAATATTGATCAGGGATAAATCAACAAACCAATGGAAAGAATAGGAGTGCTAATAAGAGTTCTGCAGCAGTGTTTGGGGGAAGGTGGATGAAGAGAAAGGTAATTAAGTCTCAGCAGTTTGGTGGAGACTATCATAAATAACATTTACGTCATTTGGGTGATGGTAAATGCTTTCTCAGGAAAGAAAAATGGCTCAAGACTCTGATATGTGATGGTTTGAAGCAAGTACAAATATTGAAGAATACATAAATTAGTCATTTTGATGTTATCAATTTTGAAAATCCACCATTTTAACTCTAATGATCATTTTGTCATATATACTCCAATTTATCAGAAAACATTTTCTTGTATTCTTTTCTTGTTTGATAGTAATTTTCTTAGAGTTGCACATTAATCAAGATGGTAAGTATGACTGGATATAATCCAACCAGGGGCCCCACTTATGTTTTGCTACTAATAATTCCAATATGGAATTCATAGGAAAGATCACAAATTCAATTATTCAAAAATTGCTTTGACAAGAATGTAAGCGATAATATATCTAGAAGAGAAATCTTAGGAGATTTAATACTTTCTGTATAAATATACAAGATACAATTCATTGACAAGTCAAAAACCTTACCCTTTTCAGGTAACTCGGGACCTCTCCCCCTACTTCTGCCCATCCGGTCATTCCTAATTTCACTTCGAGACTCACTTCTGGAATCATTCCTCATTTCACTACGAGAACTTTCTTCTCTCAAGTGGTTTCTACCATAACTCCGGGAATCTTCCTGATATGCATCCTCCTTTCGATGAGTATCTCGACCTTCCCGGTCCCTGTAGTCATGGGCGTCACGAGTGGACCGAGAATCTCTGGGGTCACGGCTCTCTTTAGTGTCTCTATTATAATCCCTCATCTCCCTAGAGTCCCGAATGTCTCTGGAGTCTCTTAGTTCCCTGCGGTCTCTAGTATCTCTGGTATCTCGCCGGTCCCGACCATCTCGAGATTCTCTATCATCTCTGTGGTCTCTAGAAGAGCTCTGATCCTGTTCATATTCTCGTTCTTCTCTTGTGTCCTTTTCTCTATCCCTTTTTCCTCTAGTCTCTGTAACACAGTTTTAGAAATCAATTGTAATACTTTTTACAAATTTCAGGAAATTAGACAATATATTTAATAAAGAGTTTTATTATAACAGTAATTCATGTTCTTGCAGAAAAAGGAGAAAGCATGGGTGAGTAATAAAATTAAAATAATGTGTATGCTAAAGCTCAAAAGATAATTTTATCAATACTTAGCGGCTATGTTTTTAATTGAGTAAACTTTGAACATGAACTTCCCCCACCCCAACCTACCCATACGTATAGGTCTGAAACAACTGAAACAAATAAGTGGACCTCATATCACCGATGGCTTATTTTTTAGAAACCATTTTTAGATCCAGAAGAAATGGTGATTTTAATCACTTCCATCAAGTATTAGGCTAGACTAGAACACATGTGACCACTTCAAATTTACTTAAGCACTTGAAAGTAGCCCACAGTAAGCTGGCTGGCAAAACTAATATTGTTATTCATTCTTTTCCTGAGCTGCTTAATGGTACTCAGGTGTGCACAGTTTCTACAGCATTCTCTACTTAAAGCATTTTATGATATATTATAGAAAAGTAAAAAAATAATCATTGGACCCCAATGATTATCTAAACTAAAGTTGTCATTTTACATATAAAGAAACAGAGGCCCAAAGCTTAGTGGCTTAGTCAATCCCATTCTTCACTGAAATCTGCAAAGATTAGAAACTAGTATTTAGACATGCCTAGAAAAAGCATAAATTGATTATAACATAAATCTGATTTTATAGTTAAAATAGTAATGAGAATCCCAAAGAATAAATCCTACCGTTTTTATCGGACTCTTCTGCAAATTGCTCTTCCATTCTGGAATTGTCTGAGGCTACCTTAGCAAATGTAGCAGTCTTGTGCCTCACTGTAAATTTACCTCTTTTCTCTTCGCCCCTTGTGATTAGGTCTATGGACATTCTCAAGGACCTCTCATGGAATCCATAGGCCCCTAGATGCTGCTGACATCAATAACCTATCTACCCTGCCAATGCTTTTGTCCAGATATCTGTATCCACAAATACTGTTCAAGGACAGAAGCAAGGATCTAACATATATCCCTCCCTTTGTGCACACAACTATGAATTCTACTCATCCTCCAATACCAATTGTTCCTTAAAATATGTTCACGTAGTACCCGATTCTTTTTTCATGATGTTCCCATTAGTCTTATAAATACATCTAATTATTACTTTTTTTTGCTTACCTACTTCCCTATCCTTCCACTGAAATTATCCTTTATTTCTTTTTTTTTCAGTACTGGGGATTGAACCCAGGGGCATTCTACCTCTGAGCTATACCCCCAGTCTTATTTTATTTTTTATTTTGAAACAGGGTCTCATTAGGTTGATGAGAGTCTCACTATTTGATGAGGCTGTCCTAGAACCTACGATCCTCCTGTCTCAGTCTCTCAACTACTGGGATTACCAGATGTGTGCTACCACGCACAGCTAAAATTATCCTTATTTCAAAAACTGACATCTAAATAGAGAGGAATGACCATTTGCTAAATCTCTTTTATGAAAGGTTAAACCTCTTCACAAAAGATTTTTCCTGTAACATAGGTGCTTCTTACCTACAAAAAAGCATTCAATGAGACTTGACTGTATATTATTTTCCCTTCATTAGTATGTTTAATAATAATAAAGAATTTTCATATAGTAAGTAGTCATTAAATGTATACTACATTCTTGGTCAACTCTAGTTGTTAAATCTTATTAAAATTAATAGATAGGTTTAAGAGAATTTTCCCATCTTACCAATGTTCCATAAACATTGTGCTGAGGTTTCCATCATGAGTTCTATAAACATAAAAAATGTTCCATATACACTGTTGTATTGATCTGGTTTCAAAATCATTACTTAAGAAATAATTCTATAAAACAGATGTTTTCTCATATCACTACCTACATATCCACCATTTTCTTGAACAAAAGAATTTGATGAAATATTATTTGCACTGTTGATAACAACATAACTAAGTTTAACATGTATCATAGGAGAATGCTATACTATACTCACAGAGAGGCATTTAAAATGCATATTAAACAAAAACATTGCAAACAAGCAAGTATTTCCTGGATATTTATTATGTTCAAAAACTAACTCAGGAGAAGTTAAAAAAAGTAAAATAAACAAAGATAAGAAGCTCAGACAAGAAGTACAAAAAGGGATGAGAGCTATTTGGCTGTACAGCATCTCAGCTTAAATGGGGAGTAACATATCTAACATTAATTTAATTCTCAGAGATATAGAAAGGAAAACTGCTTTGCTAACTTTCTCTTTTTTTTTTCTTGATACTGGGGATTGAACCCAAGGCATTCTACCTCTGAGCTACATCCCCAGCCCCTTTTTTTTAAAAAGGGTCTCACTAATTTACTGAGGCTAGCCTCCACCTTGCAACGCTCCTGTCTCAGCCTCCCAAGTACTGGAATTATAGGTATGCACCACTGCGCCCTGCTGCTTACTTCCTTTTGTGCAATGCTGGGGATTGAACCCATGGCCTCATACATGCTGGGAAAGATTTCTACCACGGGGATTTCTACATCCCCAGCCCTTGCTTACATCTTCATTATGATTTACACCTAGAAATTCAGGTGTAAATCAATGTAATGTAATGTAAATCAATGCAACCAAATCATTGCATTGATCTTCCAGAGTTTCTCCCAGGCCTCATTCCTTTATGAAAATACTTCCAATGCTTTTAAACTTTGCTGCCTGATGTACTGCTTTTCTTCCCCTTAACTCCTTGTTTTTAAAAACAGTAACTTAAAGGGACACTCTAACAGAAGGCAAAAGTACCCAGTAGGACATCTTATAAATGTCCACTTGTGCATACTTAATACTTTACTATGTTGCCCTCAAGAAATCTAGTCTACTTGTTTCAGAAGACTTTAACATAGCAGAAACTTCCTCCATCCCTTATTATAACAATAAATATGGATGGTCAATTTTTAATAAAGATTCCTATTTAAGTAAAAGAACTCTAAAAACCAAGCTAAAGTACAATGCATACCTTCCCTCCTTTCATGACGTCGATCGTGTGACTGTGAAGTTCGTTCATGATCATGTCTTCCTTTCTCTCGCATTGGAGAGCGATGTCTTGAAGGACTTTGCTTTCTTTGAGGAGAAGACAAACAATGTGAAGGATAAGGAGAGGCAGAACGCCGTAAAGAGGGAGTTAGTGTCCGCTGATAAGTTGGTGAGGGTGTTCTTTTGCGACGAGGAGAAGGAGAATGTCTTTGAATAGATGATCCTGACTGTGAGGATGAGGAGTGATGTCTAGAAGATATAGGAGAATGATGCTGCCCTGCTGGGGAAGTAGATCTATGAGGAAAAACAACAATAAAAACCCATGTTCAAGAGCCTTCAAATTCTAGACAAAGGAAATTCTTTAAAAACAAAACTGAATATAAAAGTTAGAGCTAAAAGTATAGATGATAATTCCAAGATAATTTTTAATTCACAATACTATAAAATTATAAATAAGTTGCTTTTTAAAGATGTGTCTGATTCATAAGTCAAGTGGAAGCAATAGCTCTAGAAGAGATGCTGCCTTTTTCAGGCAACATTCTTCCTGAGCAAAGTACTTGGAAAATGCGTGTAAATTCAAGGTCGTGGAAAAGGGAAGCTACCACCAGCTAACCCACACAAAGCCTGTGCTGCCTGGGTTGATATTTAGGACAGTGAAAGAATCCTAGGGTTAACGAAAGGACAACAAAGTATATATACTATCTTTATCTTAAACAATCTACCTTCACTTGTGGGTAGCACAAACTGAGATTTAATATGTAATTCTTATTTAATTAAGGCCTCCTCAACTCCAAATCCTCTTCTTTCACTGCTACCAGAGGAATAACTTATAACTTCATGAAACACATTTGAATCACTTCCAGAATCTGTTATGCCATAATCTGTGTGTGATGGAGAGATGGAGTACACACATTTGTACAATAACTAAAAAGAAACAGGACTGTGTAGAAACTAACATTTTACATACCACACATTCATATTCCTCAAAGCAATCATTTTGGGAGCTAGATGCTCACTCAAAAATTCTGACACTCTAGTCAAAGTATTCTGGAATTATCTTCAGTGCCTATGATAGACACACACACACACACACACACACACACACACACACACACAATAGTGAAATAATTATTAACTCTAAATATTAGCGTGTCTCAATCTTTACACTAATGACATTTTGTATGAGATAATTCTTAGGGGCGGGGAGGGGGTTTGCCCTGCACATTACAGCATGTTTAGCACATCCCTGGCCAACATTCACTATATACCAATAATATTCCTCCCTCTCTGAGTTGTGACAATAAAAAATGACTTGAAACATTGACAAATTTCACCTGGAAGGCAAAATGACCCCTAATTGGGAACACTGCCCTTTACTATGTTGTTTATAAATAATGCCTCAGTGTATCTTTTATTAACAAAAGGTTTAAGTCTATAAAACATATATTAGTAAGTCAGGAAAGTGACTCAATATATTAGACTTTGCAGAAGTATTCAGGCAGATAAAAAAAATGTCCTCTGGATAACAGTTGACTAAAAAATAAAAATCTTACATCTAGAATAGCATACTCATTTAAAGCATCTAGTTATCTGTGATCCCACTGAAGCTTTGTGCTTTTAAGCAAAACTGTTATTCCTTTATAATATAAAAAATAAGTCATAAGCCACTAAAATTTAATTGACTCTAAACAGAAATTAATTTTCTTACACATACAAGTGGAAATATTCAGTGAGTCTTATCCAAATTTGAAAACCATTAAAGATCAGTAGCCATTCAAATGCATCCTACCGAACAGGAAAATCACTATAGTCTGGTGCTTTTCAAGTTCAAGTTAATCACATTATTAGTCAACCTAGAAATATCTAAATTAATAAAATAAAGAATGGCTCACCAATTAATTGATATTTTGAGATTATTTCTGGGGCATACTTAAAATTGTTTCAAGAATGACTTCAATAGCCTTTGGTGATTAGCTCATAGAACACAAAAAAACAAAAGTTTATTTATAGTGTCTTAAAAAAAATACATTATAGGCCTGGGTATGCTGGTGAGTGCCAGAACTTAGGAGGCTTAGAAAAAAGGATCACAGGTTTGAGGTCAGCCTCAACAACTTAACAAGACCCCGTTTCAAAAATAAAGACATAAAACTAGGGATGGGGATCTAGCTCAGAGGTGGAACACCCCTGGGTTCAATCTCTAGTACCAAACAAACAAACCAAAAACTCAAGACAAAAACACATTATAGGCCAATCACATTTTCAAGCCTCTTGTCCATAGCATGAAAGAAAAAAACATTAGTTCAAGCCAGAACACCAATGTGTTGTCAACTAATGGCTTCATCATTTTAAACATATTTTCTCCTTACTCACCCTTTCAATTTCAGCAAATTATTGCTCTAATTAAAATATCTTCCCATTTTCCTTAGTCACTACTCTTAAAAATCTAAAACTTGAGAATAGAGAAAAGACCTGATGACCAATACAAGATGGGGTCAAATTATGGATATGCGCCTAACTGGACCTGGACCAATGCCCATTCTGCATATATAAAAGGTGTGACTCTATGAAATGAAACTATCTTGAAATTTGATCAAATTTATTAGAACTTTGGCTACAGACTATAATAGGTATATATTAAAGTATTTTCACTTGGAACAGCAGATAAAAAAACAGTCTAATCTAGAGAATAATACTAGTTCATCTGAAGTTACTGCTATTTAATACAAAGGGGAAGAGTATATGTATTTTTGAGCATGTTAGTTTGCTTTTTCTTTTTTAAGTATTATCTCATTTAATCATGAGCTCAATACAATGAGGGAGAATTATACATATTTTATAGACGAAGAAACAGAAGCTGAGAGAGAACAAGTAATTTGTTTGGAATCTTATGTCAAGTAACTGGCAGAGCAAAGAAAAACTTCCCATTTATAACCTCAAGGCTTGTACGTTTTCATTACACTTTAGCTAAAAAAAAAAAAAATGAGAAAGAGAGAGATTTTCACACCAGGCGTGATGGTGGTGCACACCAATAATCCCAGTACTTGGGAGGCTGAGACAAGAGGATCGCAGGTTCAAGGACAGCCTCAGCAACTGAACAGGGCGAGACCCTGTTTCATAATAAAAAATAAAAAGGGCTGGAGGTGTAGCTCAGAGGTATAATGCCCCTGGTTCAATCCCAAGTATGAAAGAAAAGAAAAAAGAAAAGAAAAGAAGAGCTCAGATCCCTGAGGAAAAATTAAATTCATGAAGGAGTAAATTTGGAAACTAATAAAAAAAAGAGCAAAGGAATGTTCCTTAACAAATCTGTAAACATTCCATAAACATGTGAACCAAGAAAATACTCATCCCTGATGAATTCTGATACAAAAATCTTCAACAAAATACTAGCAAACTAATTTCAACAAAACATCAAAAGGATCACACATCATGACTGTGTGGAATTTATTTCTGGAATACAAGGATGGCTCAACATTATAAAAATTAATTAATGTAATATACCACAGTGACAAAATAAAAGAATTACGTGTTTATCTAAATTGATATACAAAAAGCATTTGACAAGCTGAGACTAGAGGATTCCGGGTTCAAGCTCAGCCTCAGCAATCCATGAGACTCTCAGCAACCTAGTGAGACCCCGTTTCAAAACAAAAAATAAAATGGGCTGAAGGTGTAGTGCAGAGGTAGAACGCCCCTGGGTTCAATCTCCAGTCAAAAAAAAAACCAAGCATATGACAAGATCAAATACCTTTTCATGATTAAAAACACTCAACAAACTAGGAATACTACCTCAACCTAGTAAAAGGCCATTTATGAAAAACTCAAAGACACTATCCCACTCAATGGAG
Organism: Glis glis; assembly: GCA_004027185.1. Taxonomy (NCBI): domain Eukaryota; kingdom Metazoa; phylum Chordata; class Mammalia; order Rodentia; family Gliridae; genus Glis; species Glis glis. The sequence continues at coordinate 226,269 of PVJS01000015.1, forward strand.
AAAAACAGAACAGCTTGAGCTTTTCCTCTAAGACCAGAACAAGACAGGAGGCCCCTATTTACCACTTCTATTCAACATCATATTGGAAGACTTGGCCAGAGCAATTAGGTAAGAAATAAAGGCCCCCAAATTGGAAAGAAAGAAGGTGACCTGTTTTTAGATGACAGGATCTTGTATGTAGTAAACACAGATTCTACAAAAACAAAACAAAACCCTGTTGGAACTAATGAGTAGAGCAAAGTTACAGGATAAATAATCAATGCAAAAAAAAATCAGCTGTATTTCTACATACTACAGTAAACAAATCTAAAAAGAAAATTGAGAAAACAATTCCATTTATGGCAACATCAAAAATAAAAAATACTTACAGGTAAACCTAAATAAAGAGGTAAAAGACCTGTACACTGAAAACTACAAAACACTGCTAAAAGAAACTAAAGATAGAAATAAGTGGAAAAATGTCCTGGGTTCATGGATCAGAAGACTTAATATTATTAAGATGTCTACACCACCCAATGCAATCTACAGATTCAACACAATTCCTATCAAAATCCCAATGGCCTTTTTTGTAAAAAACAGAAAAATTTATCCTAGAATTTATATGACATCTCAGGACTTCCAAAAAGCTAAAACAATTGTGAGAAAAAAACAAAGAGGATTCATACTTCCTGATTTCAAAACATATTACAAAGCTATAGTAATTTTTAAAAAATGTATGATATTATCATAAAGACAGCCATGTAGTCCAATGGTATAGAGTGCTCAGAAATAAACCCTCACATATATGATCAAATGATCTTTCACAAGGGTTTCAAGACCAATCAAAGGGGTGAAAACAGTCACTCAACAAATAGTGATGGCAAAAAAAAAAATATCTACATGCAAACAGGGCATGGTGACACACACCTGTAATCTCAGTACTTAGGAGGCTGAGACAGGAGGATCACAGGTTTGAGACCAGCCTCAGCAACTTAGTGAGACCCTGTTTCAAAATAAAAGATAAATATGATTGGGGCTGTAGCTCAGAGATGGAATGCTCCTGGGTTCAATCCCTAGTACCACACACACACACAAGAAAACTACATGCAAAAGAATGAAATTGTAACTTTATCACAAAAATTAACCCAAAATGGACTAAAGACCTAAATGTAGAAACTAAAACTATAAACTCTTAAATGAAAACACAGAGGAAAAGCGTTATACATCAGACTTGATAATTTCTTAGCTATGACATCAAAGGCATAGGTAACAAAAACAAAAATAGATAAATAAGATTATATCAAACTTAAAAACTTTTGTATGTCAAAGCATAGAATCAAGAGTGAGAAGGCAACCTATAAAAATATGAGAAAATATCTGCAAGTCTCATCTCTGAAAAGGGGTAAAGACCTAGAATGTAGAACAACTCCTACACCTTAACCACAGAACAAAATCAAATAACCAAATGAAAAATGGGCAATGGACTTGGATAGACAAGTTTCCAAAGATGATAGGTAAATGGCCAATAAGAATATGAGATGCTCAATATCACTAATCATCAGAGAAATGGATACCAAAGTTATGATATATCACCTCACACTCATTAGAATGGTTACTATAAAAAACAAAATATAGTAAGTGTTGATGAGGACATACAGAAATCAGAACCTCTGTGCACTATTGGTGGGATTGTAAAATGGTGTAAATGCCATGGACAAAAGTAAGGAATTTTCACAAAAACTTACACCTATCAAATGATCCAGTAATCCCACTTCTGGGTATATATTTAAAGGAATTGGAAGCAGGGTCTTCAAGAGATATTTGCAGGCCCATGTTTATTGCAGTACTATCCACAACAGCAAAAAGTAGAAGCAATGCAAATGTCCATCAATGGATGAATAAACAAAATATGACTTATGTCACATGAAATATTATTCAATCTTAAAAAGGAAGGAAATTTTGTCACATACGATAACACAGATGAATCTTAAGAATACTACGTTAAGTGAAATAAGCCAGTCACAATAAGACAAATGCTGTATGAGGTCTAAAGCAGTCGAATCCACACAAACACAATATAGAATGGTGGTTACCAGGGGCTGGGAGAAGCGAAAAAGGGGTAACTGTTATTTAATAAATATAGCTGCAGATTGCAAGATGAAAAAGGTCTGAAGATCTGTTTTATAATATTTTTATACTGAATACTATTAAACTGTACACTTAAAAATGGTTAAGATGGTAAATTATATTTTTATCATAACAAAAAATTCAAAAATAAATTTTAGAAGTTAATGTTTATTGGACTGTCCATGACTCATTATGGAAACTATTAAACACACATACACACAGTTGGAAACAAAACAAAACCCCATTACACTAATGCCACTAAGCTTCTAAAGAGTAAATACTCTAGATTCTACAAACACAATATTGTTAAAGATACACAGTCCTACTTACCTTGGTTTGTCTCTTTTTTCTCTTTGCCTTTCAAAATCTCGTCCTCTGTCCTTTCCATCTCTTGGTTTTTCTTCTATCCTGTCTTTCACTTTATACTTTTCTTTATATTTTTTCCCCAGAGCAATATCTTCTGGTATAGGAGGGGGTGGACTAGGAGTACGTGGTCCTTTCTTTTTACTTTGGTTGCTTTTTGAATTCCTGAAGGTAACATAAATTTATTATTAGAGGTCCAAATATTTCTGAAAGGTCAAATAGGTACTTTTTAAGCACTTTTAAAAATGGCAGAATTCCTTCCCTTTACTATGTTATATACTAGTAACTAATATCCAGGGAAAAAATAACTTACAGAAAAGAGCAAAGAATTAATTGACTTGCTACTTATTTTCTTAACAATGCTTTTTATTGTGTAACTTTAAAGGGTAGTTTTCTGAGAAAAGATACAAGTAGAGGAGGAAGAGATTTTCAGGAAAAGAATATTACAAAACAACTGATGAATTGTATTTTTAGCTTATATAGAAAAATATATGAAGACAGTAAAAAATCACCTGTACTCCTACTCCCCCCAAAAAACTATTGTTAACACCTTTGATATATATATATATGTTGTGTATGTGTGGTACTGGGGATTGAACCCACGGGTATTCTACCTCTGAGCTACACTCCTAGCCCCTTTATTTTTTTGCTTTTGAAACAGGGTCTCGCTCAGTTGCTGATAGTCTTACTACTTTGCTGAGGCTGTCCGCAAACCTGTGATCCTCTTGTCTTAGTTTCCCACATACTGGGTATCAGCGTGTACCACCATGCCCGGCTTCCTTGTCTCTTTATCTACTCATTTAAAACTAAATCTCCACATGCAAAAAAAGATGAAATCTGGACCTTTTTCTTGTACCGTGTAAAAAATTAACACAAAATGGATTAAAGATCTAAACATAAAACCTAAAACTATAAAACTCCTAGAAGAAAATAGGAAAAATTTCATATCATTGGACTTGGCAATGATTTCTTGGTTATAACACCCAACACATAGGTAACAAGAGCAAAAATAGACAAATGAGACTAAATAAAAGGTAAACATTTTTATGGCAAAGGACACCAAAGAGAGAGTGAAAGGGCAACCTACACAATGGGAGAAAATATTTGTAAGTCAAATTAGGGAATTACAATAATTTTCTCATTATTAGAAATAGCCATTAAACAAAATCTCTCTCTCTCATACACACACACACACACACACACACACACATACACACACAGAGTCTATTATGGCATTTTGTAAAATTTTTTATGAACATAGACATGTCGGAATTCTTCTATAACAAAAAGTAGAATTAGGTATTAATTGTTACAGAATGTATAGAATTTCCTTAAATAAACAGATACTCCATAACTTTTTTAATCAATTTCATATTCACAAGCTTTTCAGGTGGCTTCCAAGTTTTGATTGTTATAAAGAAAACACAATTACATCATCTACAAATGAAATCCTAAGCATTGTTAGCAAACAATTATCTAAATCTTATAAAACTATTAAAAAATCTTTCTCAACTTTTGGATCACAAAAATTTTGAAATTTTGCCTTTCACATTTAAGTCTTTAATCAACTTATAATTGATTTTTACATATTGGGTATCTTTCATTTGGCACTTTAAGTAATTTTATGTAAGCGATATAACTTTAACCATTTACATACACCAAACTGTCTTTGCTGCATACATGAACAACAGTTTAACTGAATATAATATAGCATTTTCATTTCAAAATTCTTTTCCCTAAGATCTCTGTAAATTAGTTAATTAGTCAATTTTTTTTCTCTTCAGGTGACCTGGCTTTCTTGTTGGGATACTTATAAAACATTATTTCCTGGAAATTATTCCCTGGAAAAACTTTTTAACCAAGTCTAGGTATTATTTTAAAAAAAATCGTTGTCAGCATTCAATGAACTTTTGAAAGTTCAAATTGAAATTTCACATTTTTTACTCAATTTCATCAATTCTTTGTATGACCCAAGTTCCTTTAATTTCTCTTCATTATATAGTTATTGCATGTCCTGGATCTCTCATGTCAAATTCCTCTGCATTTCCATACTCCTTCTATTTTTCAATATCTTAAACTGTCTTCAAATTAAGTATTTTTTCTTTTAAGAAGCAACCCTTCTACTAATTCCAAATTTGGCAATCTTACTATTTTGCTATTTTCAGTGTGAAAATTTCGTTATCCCCATCATGTACTTGTTCACAGATTTTTTTCAAGATCAACTATTCTCATTAGTCAATGCAATTTCCTCTCAAAACTATAGTAAATTAATTTATCATTTAAATGTGTTCATGTTTGATTTATTAACATTTCTGTGTAAGCCATTGCTCTGAGTGTTTAGTCTGGTACTAAGTTTTTAAGTATCCCTTCCTTTTCATACGTGTGGTAAGTTTTCAATGTCTATTCATTTTACTACCTATTGATATTTATACATGAAGACCTAAGCCTAAACCCTAGAACTTATATCCTATTACCTTGAGTTCTCTAGCCAAAATTCCTTAGATATAAAAAGAAAATGGATAGCGTAGTCTGTAAAATTGCTAATAAGATTTTAAAAAGATAAAAGCATAAAAGCATCTGACTCATGGTTTGCATTCAGAAAATTTAGCTCTCTTGAGTCTTGTTCCCTATTTCTTATTTTTGTAGATAGGGTCAACCACTTAAGCAAGTAAGAAATTACTAAAATATGATGACCAAATCTATTTTTCATCCTTGCCTTCTGCCAACAACTCCATTATCCACAAATCTCATTGCATATTTATGAGATGACTCAAACTATTATGCATCTGACAGATAATAAATGTCCATATTTCTAAATATTTTTCCATTTTAAATAAATACTAATCAATACTTGGCATTTGTCCTTTTTTTAGTGTTTAAAGACAAAAATGATAGAGGAATTCTTGACACAAACTGTGTTTACCAAACTTTCCCCCTAGGCGCAGGTCTGAACCTTTCTATCTACACTTTTTTTTGTTTGGTATTTTTTTTGCTTTTGTGGTACTGGGGATTGAACCCAAGGGTGCTCTACCACTGAGCTATACCCCTAGCCCTATTTTATTTTTTATTTTGAAACAGAAGAACTTTAGATAATGAAGGAAAAACACTAGTGAAGCGAGGGAGGTGGTTGAGGGGAGGGTAAGGGAGAGGGAGAATTAATGAAGAAAATACTTCCATGGACATTATGTACATATGTGAGAATACCAATGCCAATCTCAATATCATTAGGGAAGGAGAGGGAGTGGGGAGGGCGTGGGGAGGGAGGACTCACCAACTGCTATGTGCATGTATGCCACTATCACTATTTCCTACATTATGGTGTGAGACTATGAGACTATAATGTACCAATATGAAAAAGAAACAGAGTCTTGCTAAGTTGCTGAGGCTGGCCTCAAACTTGCAATCCTCCTGTCTTGGCAACACAAGTACTACTGGGATTACAGGCGTACTTTTTTAAAATTAGGTGTGGCCAAGTGAACAAGATCTGGCCAAAGCAATGTGAGAAGTGATGTATGACCATTCCAGGACTGACTCCAAGGACTCTCATATCAGGCAACTGCAAACTACAGAGCAAAATAATGCAATACTCAATTATTTTTTTCCCTTTGACCATTCCGTTCTTTTGTTTTCTTTTAAAGTCAAAGAAAATGGAGCCACATTCAGAGGATAACTAGGTTACTGAATTCCCATGCATAGAACAGCCATCAGTTAATCAGAAATTACCATTTTGACTCCACATAATAAACTTCTGTTGTGTTAAACCACGAACATTTTGTGGTTTAGTTATTACTACAACTAGGATTATCCTAATAGTCTTACTGAATTATAGAATTTCTTCACATTACCTTTAAAACATACGGGGTTGGAAAAAACAATTATGTTACAATGCCCTTTTTCTAACTGAAAGGGTCAACACTGGTTTTGCATATTCTGAAATCAACAAGATCTTTCAGCTTTTTTTTTATGTCAACTGATTATTCTTCTAGTATCTCTGAATCCACTTCCTACTTGTAGCATAGAACCCACTTGTCTACTTTAATCATTTTAGATTCTTTCTCTCCCTATCCAAAACTATTTCTTTTGAACAGTTCTTGACATACTTCATACTTCTTTGTATAAAGAACTATAAAGAACTATAGTTTTATACAAACTATAAACTTTGTATAAAAACTAAGATTAAAAATGTAGATGGACCAAATAGGTAATATGTTCATGATTTTAAATCACACTGAATCTCATATCTCAGGAAATCTTACTATCATACCACATCTTACAAAGAATGTCAAAGAAAAATGTCAGCTTTCAGGGGAAGTGTGTTTTAATTTGTCAGTAATTATATCTGTCCATTCAATATGATAACCTAGTGAGACCAAGGAGTTTGTTTACCTGATTGTCACCTCACTTGACTTACTGGCACTGGCTGAAATACTCCACTGAATTTTAACTGAAATTCTAATCCTTACTTGTGCTTAATATGCCTTCAGTTTATAGTATGATCTAGCAATGAAATTGAAAGTTGATATACTCTAAGCAATATGAACTGTATAAAGAAATGCTTCACTTAAGTCAATGTTTTCTTTGCATTTTAAATGTACCATTTGCCAGGTCCTTCTGCTTTATTACTAAACTAATGGTGCATTCTAAAGTTAACATATATTAGAATATAGGAAATATGGTAGTTCAATCAATGTGACAAATAGTTATCAAAGTATGAGATTATATGAAAAAGAGGATGAAGAGAACCCTCTATCTAAACAGTTATTAAAACTTTCTAGGAAGAGATTAAATTTCAAAGATTTCATGAATAGAAAGCATAAGAAAATGAAGTAGGCATATTTCTGGTATACGGAAAGAAATGAATAAAATTGAGGAAAAGTTAAATAACTAGTTAGCCAAGAGGATAAGAAGAAGAGTGATAAAGAGCATCACTCTATGGTTCAACGTCTTCCATATCCATTTGCAATTTTTATTCGATCCCAAGAACAAAGGAGAGGATCAAGTCAACTTTACTGAGAGCCTTATTACAATGCAAAGCTCTATGCAAAGTAGGCAATGTGGGAAGATAGAATAATGAACCATCAAGATCCCAATTTTCAAGGAGCTTAAATTTAATAGAGGCTGTAAAACATACATATCATAGCTGAAATATAATGCAAAAGGCAATTAACGTTAAGAGGAAGATATAAACATAATCTGATAGGTACACAAAGTGGACAGAAATTACGTTTGGTAAGGAGAAATGTGAAAACTTAAAGGAAAATTTAGAATTTAAGCTAGAGATTGAAGGATTGAGTGAAGAAGAGGGTGGGTATAAGAAAGACTGAGCAAAAATATTGACAAGACAGAAAAGATCAAAGTATGAATGTCATTCTGAGGAATCTGATTTTCATTCTATAGCATGGAAAACCAGAGATTTTCAATAGCATAATAAATTAATCAGAATTATTCTTTTAAGATTTCTCTCATAGTGTCTGAAAATGAATGGGTTGGGGTAACTAAATGAAAACATGCATGCTTGTGCAGAGTTGGACACCACATAATGCAAATACAGTTAGGATGATATAATAATCTAGGGAAAAAGTAACTGTAGTCTCAATTATGGAGTCTCTAGAAACTAGAAGAAAGGAGATAAATATGAGTTTCATTACGGGTTCAGATAAACAGTATTTGCCAATTGATCAAATGTTGGGGAGAAGAGGTTTTTAGCTAATTTTAAGAAAATAAAATTAGCATATGTACTTTAAAGTAAAATTTAAATAGTACAAAAAGTGACATTAAATGAGAAAACGTTGGTTGCCTTATTCTGAATTCCTCAATGTAATTGTATTTAATCATTTCTATTTCTTCTATTATTACCACAATAATTCCAAACAATATACTCAGCTGCTAGGTATATACTATAAAAAATCTAATCTCTTGATCAGTACACAAAGACATAAGAATATTCATTGTATATACTTTGTAATAACTAAAAACTGAAAACAACTTAAATGTTCAACAACAGAAAAGTAAATATATAGTATAAATACTACAATGACTAAACTAAGGCTGCATGTATCTATCTATCTGTATATATAAATGTACAAAATGTTAAGTAAAAAAGCAAGTTGCACTAGTTATATTTCTATATTACAACTAAGTAGATGAAGCTACAGTATATTTTGCAAAACAATACATATTGATGAAAGTATAACATATGTATCATGAACACCAAATTAAAGTGGGAAAGACAAGAAATGTACCTACTTGTGCCTTATTTCATTCTTTTTTTTAATTTTTTCTTTGCAGCACTAGGATCTCTTATCACTGAGCTATAGGCCCAGCACTATTATATTTTATTTCTTAAAAATAAAAAGCTCAAGCCAGGTATGCTAGCACATGCTTGTAATCCCTGAGACAGGAGGATCGTAGGTTCATAGGTTGCCAGTCTCAGCAACTTAGGCCCTACACAACTTAGTGAGACCCTGTTTCAAAATAAAAGAATAAAATAGGGGTGGGGGTATGGCTCAGAGGTAGAATGCCCCTGGGTTCCATCCCCAGTACCACAATAAATGAATGAATGAATGAATCAATCAATCGATAGCTAGCTAGCTCTAGCTGGGCACGATGGCTGACACCTGTAATCCCAGTACTTGGAAGGCTGAGACAGGAGAATTGGATCACAGGTTTGAGGTCAGCCTCAGCAACTTAGGGAGACCCTATTTCAAAATAAATAAAATAGGGCTGGGGTATGACTCAGAGACTCGGAGGTAGAATGCCCTGGATTCAATCCGCAGTACCATCAAAAAAAAAAAAGCGTAAGCAGATATAGATATTTGCTTTGTTTGTTGTTAATTTTCTTTTAACTTTTTTAAGTTAAAAGTTTAAGTTTCTTTTAAGAAGAAAAAAATGTACACTAAGTATTAAATGTATTTAAAAGCCGGGTGTGGTGGCGCACGCCTGTAATCCCAATACTTGGGAGACTGACACAGGAGGATTGCAGGTTTGAGGACAGCCTCAGCAAGTAGTGAGACCCTAGAGAGACCTAGACAACACACCTACACAACCTAGAGAGACCCTGTTTCCAAATAAGAAAGAAAATTGGGCTGGGGATGTAGCTCGAAGGTAGAATGCCTCTGGGTTCAATCTCTGGTACTACACACACACACACACACACACACACACACACACACACACACACACAAATAAATAAATAAATGTATTTAAAATGCCGTTCTATAATTAAGAAATTCTTTTTGGTATCCCTTCAGAAAAAGATACCTCTTTCTGGCACTACTGATCACCCTACTGACCTCTGCTGGTCCAACAGGGGAGAAGATACTGCAGATGTCTTCCTGTCTTTCTTGCTAGCTGAAGATGACTTGGGGCTTGATTTTCGCTTTGGAGATTTGCTAGACTTCCTTAGAGAAGGTGATGGAGACAATTTTGATCTAACCACTTCTGGTGAAACCTTCCAAAAAAAATTCAGTAAGTTAATTAAAAATCTCCTTCATTCGTGGTACAACAAAGCATATATCTTAAAATAAAAATAAAAACCTTCAAATTAAACCTTAAGTACTATTATAGCCACTACCTGCTGATAGTAGTCTAACTCCTGTATACATGCTTTTAACCAGTATAATTAACATACACCTAACATACACCAGTATCAAGAAATAAAATGAAAATTATGAAATTTAAAAAGCTCAGCCAGGTGAAGACAGCCTCGGCTACTTAGTGAGGCCCTCCTCAACTTAGTGAAACCCTGTTTCAAATTAAGAATAAAAAAAAAAATAGGGCTGAGGGTGTAGCTCAGAGGTAGAATGTCCCTGGGTTCAATCCCCAGTACCACAAAAAAAGAAAGAAATTTTAAAATCTGAAAAAAATTACAAATTATATTCAAATGAATTACATCTCTACAGTTCAGAAAAGCAAACAAGGTATTCTAAAACAGCATGGGCCTTAAACAGACATGTAGGCTCAAACTCCATTTTACATTAGCTGGTGATTCTAGGCAACCAAATTTCAGTTTTGTTCAATAGTAAAACTGGTCCTATTATCTAATAGATTAATGTGAAGATTAAATGATTAACATATATGAGTTGATCAATGTATCAGTATCCTAGTATAATTTAAGATGCAACAAGCACCAAATTTCACTCATCAACATTCACATTGATATTAACATATATTTATTGTAATAAATAGGATACCTCCTTTTTAATGATAATTTCTTCTCTCTTGTCCATATTTTCTTGTTCCAGCTTCATTAATTCTCTCTGAATCTTCTGGCGTTTCATTTCCAATGACAGCTCATGAACATAATCATAATTAATATCTCCATTGTCAGAATCTTTAAAATAAAATTCCATTACTAGTCAGAAGATATCATAATTTTTAATACAAAATTACAGCTTTTTTCCAACTAATTTTTATGCAAATTTAAATGGCATTTTATGAGAATAACATACTTCTAAATATTAAAAGAAATATCTATAAAGGATTAAAATCATAGTTGATTTATTTATGAAAACCACATATGTTTAAGGTTTCTGGGTTTCCTGAAAGTGAATTGGGGTTATTTGAGGGTTGGGTTTTTTGTTAAAAGATGCAATTTTAAAAGTTACAATTAGGAGCCGGGCGTGGTGGTGCATGCTTGTAATGCCAGTACTTGGGAGGCGGAGACCGGAGAATCCGGGTTCGCGGCCAGCCTCAGCTACTTAGTGAGGCCCTCTGCAACTTCGCGACACCAGGTTTCAAAATAAAGTATAAAAAATAGGGCCAGGGGTGTAGCTCGGAGGTAGAACGCCTCTGGGTTCAATCCCCGGTACCCCCCCTCCAAAAAAAAGTTACAATTAGGGCTGGAGATACAGCTCAGTGGTAGGGCATTGCCTGGCATATACAAAGCTCTGGGTTCGATTCTAAGTACCACAAAAAAGAAAATAAAATAGTTATAACTATTACTCAGATGAATACTCTAAGTATTAAAGATACCAAAGCCTTCACTATTTCATGCTGCTTAAGATGTGATTATCTCCTTGATTTACTTAAAGATTCACTACTAAGGTGAGGCGCTAATACCAGGTGTACAACATTACTTCTATAATTTTGTCAATTTTATTTCTGAGATAACTCATTTATATCTAAAACTAAAGTTAACTAATTTTAATAATCATGTGTATACATACGCTAATTTTAAGGATTTTTTTTACATTTTCATCCCAGTATTTACGAGGCTATCCTAACTTAGTGAGGCCCTGTTTCAAAATAAAAACAATGAAAAATAAAAAGGGCTGGGATTATAGCTCAGAGGTAGAATGCCCCTGAGTTCAATCCCCAGTACCACACAAAAACAAAACAAAACAAAAAAACATTTCAACTGACTATTTTCCTTATATTAGAACTGTTCATTCTCCATGATCTGATACCATTTTCCCATGTCAAATCTTATCGAAACCACTGACTTCTAACTCTTTAACCGTGTTGGGCTTGAGGGAGCACAGCTGAGGTGTCTTCTCAAGCTACACTTTTAGCACTTTGGATCATTTCCAAAAGGTAAAGAAATAAAATGAAACTAAAATAAAGACAAATAGTCCTACTTGACTGTTTAAAGCACCAAAAAAAAAAAAAAGAGAGATCATTGTGTCGTATAGTTCAAATGCAATTATCCACTCATGCTTGGGACTGGGCAGGTAGTTATATACTCAAGATCTGTATGACAAAACTTGATTACTCATGTTGGAGTATGATGACAATATCTCAGTAAATTATAAAATAGGCTAAATCTAGCCAGATGAGCACACCTGTAATCCCAGTACTTGGGAGGCTGAGACAGGAGGATCACAGGTTCAATGCAGCCTCAGCAAGTGATGAGACTTTCATCAACCTAGTAAGACCCTGTTTCAAAATAAAGTGAAAAATAGGGCTGGAGGTATAACTCAGAGGTAGAATGCCCCTGGGTTTGATCACCAGTACAACACACACACACACACACACACACAAAAAAAAAAAATAGGCTAAATCTTGTTTTTCAATCAGAGTGCAATTACTAAATGTTTAAAGGCATATAGTTTTTACTAGATAAAATGACTTGAAATACCAAATTTAATTAAGTGAATAATAGCTATTTTTAGTTACTATTTTACACTCCATTGAGACATTTTACATCAATGAATAAAGAACTCAATAATTTTGTGTTCTTAAGTAAAATTCTATAACCAAACATCTGGGTAAAACAAATGAGAGTAATTAATTGAGGAAAATGATTAATGATGTTTTTGAAGCTATTATCAATAATGCCTTAATCATCTAAAAACTGCTATGTGACAATATCATCAATACAGAACACATACAAGAAATCAGAAGATGGCTTTCAAGTATGTGATTCTGAAGGGGGAGAGATCCAGCTATTAAAATACATATCAAGCCAGGTATGGTGGTGCACCCTTGTAATCCCTGTACTTGGGAGGCTGAGACAGGAGGATCGCAAGTTTGTGGCCAGCCTCAGCTACTTAGTGAGGCCTTCCGTAACTTAGTGAGACCCTGTTTCAAAATAAAGAATAAAAAATAGGGCTGGGGTGTAGCTCAGAGGTAGAATGCCCCTGGGCACAATCCCCAGAACTGCAAAATAAAAAATAATAATAAATAAATACACACACACACACACACATATATATATATCAAAGTCAATGTACTAAAGGTAATATATTTTGTTCAGAGGAAAAGCTCTTAAGCTTTTACTCAGAAAGCACTTATTTTATGCATGTCAATTATAATCAAAACTCAGATGTTTTCTTATCCAATAAATGATGGAAAACACAGAGAGCTAGCCGGGCATGGTGGTGCATGCCTGTGATCTCAGTATTTGGGAGGCCAAGACAAGAGGATCACAGGTTCGAGGACAGCCTCAGCAAGTAGTGAACCTCTCATCAACCTAGAGAGATCCTGTTTCAAAATAAAAATAAAATAGGTCTGGGGGTGTAGTTCGGAGGTAGAATGCCCCTGGGTTCAGTCCTTACTACCACAAAAAAATAAAACAGAAAACATACAATGTAAGGTGGAACTCAAAAACAGGAGTCTGAAACCAGTGAATAAATTTTAAAAATGCCTTGTGTAACTTACAGCTTGAAGCTATCACTACAATTACTTTAAAGAAACTGATTCATAGAAATGATTATAAGTCAATAGAAAAACATTCTAATTATATATTAGAATGATATATCTTAAAAAGCAGAGATTTAAAAGATATATTCAATACCTAAGAAAAGGTTGACATTCTTTATAAATAATTCTTATTTATTAATAAAGAACAGGTGAAGCAATTCTCAAAAAAGGAAAATGCAAATGGGATATAAATATTCCTTTTCAAGAATTATGGAGCCATTTTTTCTAATTATAGTATTAATTGTTTGCAAAGGTTGAGATAAAGAAAATACTCCTCTAGAGATAGCAATGTAAAATAGAAAATCTATCCTGTACAATCATTTGTTAATATGGGTAAAAGCCTTAAAAACATTCACATCCTTTAATACAACAATTTTACTTCTAATAAAACTTATTATGTGAAAATAACTACAGGTATAAAAATTTATATATAAGGACTAAAGACTATAAATATTTAGGCACTTCCTTTTGTTTTTATTTATGATACATCCTCATTGTTAAAAGTCTTAATTTTGAGTACAGAGCAAAATATGAACTTTCCCTTAAATTTGTCTGCCATCCTCACTGCAGTGATAACACTGCTAACAGTTTAGTATTGCATGCATAAAAATGAATCTTTAGAGTGTCTCAATAAAACATCAAACCAAACTACAAACACTGCCCTGTAACCAAGATCTTTTCATGTCATACATAAAGTTCAATCATCTTTAACATCTGCAAAGCATCTCATGGTAAAATATAACTTACTTAACCAATTTCTTTCTGACAGACATGTAGTTTGTTTCCAATATTTTCCTGCTAAAAACAAGACTTCAATGAACATTTTGATATCTACCTTGACTCACAAGTACCAGTATTTCTTCTTTTATTTTTATTTGATTGATTCATTGATTCACTGACATACATGCACACACGCTCCAAGTAATAGGGATTGAACCCAGAAGCACTCTACCACTGACAGAGCTACATCCCCACCCTTTTTTATATTTTATTCTGAGATAGAGTCTCACTAAACTGCCCAGACTGGCCTCAAACTCTGGATCCTCCTATCTCAACCTCCCAAGGTGCTGGAATTACAGGCATGAGCCACCATGCCCAGCACTTTTAAAACAAATTTCTTGCGCCTGGCATGGTGGCCCACACCTGTAATCCCAGTACTTGGGAGGCGGAGACAGGAAGATAGCAGCAGCAAGCCTCAGCAACTTAGTGAGACCCTGTTTCAAAATAAAAAATAAAACAGGGCTGGGGAGGAGTTCAGAGGTAGAAGGCCCCTGGGTTCAATCCCCAGTACTACATACACACACACCCTAAATTCCTTAAATTACATTTGCCAGATCTAAGATAATTTTTGTTTTTACTATGACAAAACTGCACTCCAAAACAGCTTTACCAAAGTAAACTCCCAGTTGAAAACATTAGCATTCTTCATTTCTTCCAAAGTGCTGGGTAAAAACTCTATTTATTGATTTATTTATTTTTGTGGTGCTGGGGATCAAAACCAGGGCCACGTACATGCATGCTAGGCAAGCTCTACCACTGAGCTATATTCCCATTCCTGCCTTTACTTTTTATCAGCCTTTCCCTGCACTAAGGTTGTTCATTTATTGGCCATTTCTATTACTTCTGAGTTACCTATCCAATATATTTCTGCCCCCCCCCCCGAGGTGCTGGGGATTGAACCCAGGGGGATTCTACCTCTGAGCTATATCCCCAGCCCTATTTTTATTTTTTTAGTTTGAAACAGGGTCTTGCAAAATTGCTAAGGGTCTTGCTAAGTTGCTGAGGCTGGCCTCAAACCTGCAATCCTCCTGTCTCAGCCTCCCAAGTACTGGGATTACAGGTGTGTCACCACACCCAGCTTTTGGCCCATTTTTTAACTGGATTGTCTTTTTCTTGCATATTTGCGGAAGCTCATTGTATGTTTATATAATATCTCTATTAATGCTTGCATATGTTACACATATCAAATATTTTCTTCTCAAGCCGGGCATGGTGGCACATGCTTGTAATCCCACTACTTGGGAGGCTGAGACAGGAGGATCCAGGTTCAAGGCTAGCCTCAGCTACTTAGTGAGGCCCTCCGCAACTTAGTGAGACCCTGTTTCAAAATAAAGAATAAAAAATAGGGCTGGGGATGTAGTTCAGAGATACAATGCCCTAGGTTCAAACCCCAGTACTGCAAAAAAAAAAAAAACACACACACACAAATATTTTCTTCTAGTCTATCACCTGTTAACTTTTGCATTTAGTTATATAGGACTTTTTAATTTTTATATAATCAAATCTTCAGTGGTTTGGGGAGTTAATACTTTAAGAGCATGAACCTGCCTCCAAGATTACCAAAATATTTTCACCCATCTTCTCCTACTGCAATAACACTTTTTTTATGTTACTGCATACATCACGAACAAATACAAGAAACATAAGCAACCAAGGTAAAAAAAAAAAAAAGACCAAAGGATTGGGACTGATAACACATGGAAGGAACCAGATAAAAGTTTTATAGACAGAGTAAATACTTGTCTCCTGGAGTAAATGCTCCTGGAGGCAATAGGAAATCAGATAATTTTTTTTTTTTTTTTTGCGGTACCGGGGATTGAACCCAGGGGCTTTCTACCTCCGAGCTACACCCCCAGCCCTATTTTTTATACTTTATTTTGAAACCGGGTCTCACGAAGTTGCAGAGGTCTCACTAAGTAGCTGAGGCTGGCCGTGAACCCAGATCCTCCGGTCTCCGCCTCCCAAGTACTGGGATTACAAGCGTGCGCCACCACGCCCGGCTAAATCAGAGAATTTCAAACAGAGGAATGCAAAGAACCAACTTATTCTTTATACTCTGGCCAGGCATGGTGGCACACAACTGTACTCCCAGTACTGGGGAAGCTGAGTTAGGAGGATTGCAGGCTCGAAGACAGCCTTAACAACCTAGTGATACCCTGTCTCAAAACAAAGAATATTTAAAAAGGGGCTGAGGTATACCTCAGAGGTAGAATGCCCCTGGGTTCAATCCTAGTACCACAAAAAGCTCTGCAACTCCCAGAGTGTGAGAAGATACTTGCAATATACATATTTCATAAAAATCTCACATCCAAAAAGCATAGATATTCCTATCATCAATAAGAAATAAACAAATAACAGCTGGGCATGGTGGGGCACACCTATAATCCCAGTACTTGGGAGGCTGAGACAGGAGGATCACAGGTTCAAGAACAGCGTAAGACTTTCAGCAACTTCATGAGACCCTGTTTCAAAAGAAAAAAATAAAAAAGGGCTGGGGTGTAGCTCAGAGGTAGAATGTCCCTGGGTTCAATCCCCAGTGTAGGCAGGCAGGCAGGCAGGCAGGCAGGATTAGCTAAGCAATGATTTTTAAACTCACCATCTCTAGCAGTTTCCCATTCTACATTTTCTTCTTCACTTTCTGGAGTTCTCTCCTTGGTGATTTTTATGTCTTCCTTTTCCCTATGTCTCCCTCTCGAAGATTCTTTCTAAAAAGTACATACATACATACATGCAGATTACTATATTCTGAAGAACTGTATGAGGTCATTATTATAATGCATAAAATTTTAATGTCATGTATTCTTATTTCATCAAAGAATCAGTTTTGTAAATACTCATTTATCTACAAGAAGAAGGAGTGATAAGTTCTAGTGTAGCACCACAATGATAAGATTATATTTATTTCACTGAAGAATAGCAATTTGGTAAATATAAGAATAGCTAAGATTTTAAAAAGACAATGTGAATCTAAAACACTATAAGCACTTGAGATTCTACTTCATACCAAGTTTCTATGTGAAAATCACTGGGGAAAAGACAGTTTAAAATGGACAAAACACAATGGAAAGATTTTTAAGAGACCATATTTTAAAATGAATGAAAAGAAACTTCACCGTAGACTCTCAAAAATAATTGATCTAAGACTCATATGCTAAAATAACATCCATTTCCCTACATATCTAAGGATGAATTTAAACTCATTTATTAATTTTATAAAGGGTTTTTTTGTTTTGTTTTTGGTACTGGGGATTAAACTCAGGGGCATTCTACCTCTGAGCTACACCCCCAGCTCTATTTTATTTTTATTTTTGAAACAGGGTCTCACTAGGTTGATGAGAGTCTCACTACTTGCTGAGGCTGTCCTCAAACCTACAATTTTCCTGTTTCAGCCTCCCAAGTACCGGGTTACAAGTGTGCGCCAGCACACCCAGCTTTATAAAGGGTTTTAAAAAAGAGATTTTACTTATTTTGATGAAACCAAATGGTAGCTAAAATAGTTAGTAGATTAGTCCTTAATACTATAGTTAAAAACATGTTTTACATGGTACACAGTAGCCTACACACAAAACAGGATAATGGTAATTCCTGTAAAATTCAATTAAATATGCTATTACGTACACTCCACATTTGGCTAGGTGGTAAAAAAAAAAACAGTGTCATATAACTGTTATCTTTCCACTACAGTGAAATTCTCTCTTTTATTAGCAATCTAAATACTATTAAAGATAATAACACTCAATGACATTAAATATTCAAACCTCTTTTTTTTGCGGTCCTGGGGATTGAACCCAGGGGTATTCTACCTCCGAGCTACACCCCCAGCCCTATTTTATATTCTTTATTTTGAAACAGGGTCTCATTAAGTTGCAGAGGACCTCACTAAGTAGCTGAGGATAGCTGTGAACCTGCAATCCTCCTGTCTCAGCCTCCCAAGTACTGGGATTATAAGCATGAGCCACCACATCTAGATCAAACGTCTAAGCATTGCCAGTGATACAATTTGACTGCCTAAAACATAAATTAATTTCTCTTGAAGTTTTCTCTTTAAAGATCTCTGACATGTAGTTGTCTCTAAATTTTATATATTTAGGTAAACAATTATGCTGTAATTTTAATTGCAAAACGACATATATGGCTGCTGTCAGGACAATATAAGCTAACAAAATCATTAAAAGATTATATGAAAATAAGAACTTCCATGGAAAATTTGTAAAGGGTCAAAAACAAAGAAATGTACTCTTAATTATACAGAAGACAAAAAGGAACCAGTCCATTTTTAATCACAAAATATACTTTGTGGAACACCAATAAAAAATTGCCTTATATCCCATGCAACTTTTAAATGTTCTGTGAATTAAATTCACAATTAATATGTATTTGTACATACCCATATCAAAAGTATCTATGGGACGTTATCTACTAATTATTGAATAAAATATTCTGTGTTTTCTGTCTAAAGTATCATATAATACCCAATTACTAGTTGAAAAAGTTTCAGAGCAGTAGTACTGGTACTTATAGGGAATAAGATAGCGTGATCAAGGGATGGAAGCTATATTTTTTTTACGATAAACTGTTTCATAGATTTAATTTTGAAGTCATGCAAAACGAGTAGCTGGGATTACAGGTATGTATCACCACACCTATCCATACTAGAAATAATATTGTTATTCTAGAAATATTAAATGTAGTATTAAGATAAAGAAAATGAATGTCAAAAGTTTCAGCCTAAGAGAAAAGAAATACAACTATACAATCAATGAAATTAAATAAAAGCCCTCAAATCTTACCTCTTCATTATTTAAACATATTTGTTTTTTAATAGAAAAAATATGGATTTCTGAAATATGTTTAAAGAAAAGCCTTAAGGACAGTGACTACTCTGAATGCAAAAAGCTTCCAAGTATGTGTGGTCTTGAAATGACTCTCAGTAAAAGGAACCAGAACTTCAGGGAAAATGGCTGATTCCAAGTATAGACTGTGAAATGTACACAATGTGCTGGATACATGCTACCTTAACAGAAACAAGGGAACTGTGGAAGACTACTGAGGTGGTATCAAAACACAGAATATAATCGGGCTTTATTAAATTGGAAAGATATTTTGGAAAAAATGAAAATGATAAGCCAGGTGTGGTGGTGCACCCTTGTAATCCCAGTACTAGAGAGGCTAAGACAGGAAGATCGCAGGTTCAAGGCCAGCCTCAGTAACTTAATGAGGCCCTCTGCAACTGAGTGAGACCCTGTTTTGAAATAAAAAAATAAAATAGGGCTAGGGTTATAGCTCAGAGGTAGAATGTCCCTGCGTTCAATCCCCAGTACAGAAAGAAAGAAAGAAAGAAAGAAAGAAAAGAATTGCAAATTTACAGTAAGACAAAAACACTACTTTATGAGCAAGATATAAACAGATAAATAAATGGCAAATAAAAGGCATATATAAGATATATAGTCAATAAACATTAAAGAATGTTCATCATCATTTATCATTAAGAAATGCATTTAAAACCACTACATACTCACTAGAAAGGCCAAAATGAAAAAGAACAACAATGCCAAGTGTTAGCAAGAACATAAAAAGAAACTCATTTACTGTGGATGGAAAGGTAAAATGGAGGAAAATTGTTTAAGCAGTTTCTTATAAAGCTAAAAATATACGTATCATATGATCCAGCAATTCCACTTCTAGGTATTTATCCAAAGAAAACGTATGTCCTTACAAAGACTTATATTCATACCAGTTTTATTTATAAAAGTTGAAAACTAAAAATGATCCAAATGTCCATCAACTGGTAAATGGATAAACCAATTTTGATATATCCATATAATAAAATATTCATCAGCAAGCCAGGCATGGTGGTGCACAATTGTAATCCCAGCGACTCAGTAGGCTAAGGCAGGAAGACTGCAACTTCAAGGCCAGCCTGAGCAACTTAGCCAGACCCTGTCTCAAAATAAAAAGGGCTGGGGATGTAGCTCAGTGGTAGAGTGCTTCCCTAGCATGCAGAAGGCCTTGAATTCAATCCCAGTATCACACACACACACACACACACCAAAAAAAGGGTGTTGGTAATATATTTTATTTAACCCAATACATCCAAACTATTGCCATTTCAACATATAATACAATATAAAATATTGATACATTTACTTTCTTTTCATACTATGTCTTTGAAATTCAGTATGTATTTTATATTTATGGCGTATCTTGATTCAGACTATTCACATTGGAAATCACCAGGAATTCTCAAGCCTGGCTGCATATCAAAACCACTTTTCATTAAGTGAACTTACTAGTATCAGGGTCTGGATGGAGGTAAATTTGTGAAAAATAGATCTCTTGGCATACAAATTTATTTTCTCTATTGCTAAACCCCAAGTGTGGCACATAAAACCACTCAAAATCTGAACCTAGCCAGACGTGGTGGTGCACGCTTATAATCCTAGTACTTGGGGAGGGTGAGACAGGAGGATCACAGGTTTGAGGACAGCCTGAGCAATTTAGTGAGGCTCTCAGCAACCTAGTGAGACCCTGTTTCCAAATAAGAAATAAAATCGGGGCATAGCTCAGAGGTAGAATGCCCCTGGGTTCCATCCCCAGTACCACAAAAAAAAAAAAGGAAAAAAAATCTGTACCTAATCCACCTCTTCAGATCACATAAATCTTTGTGACCATGGATTAGAAAGAGGTTTCTTAAACGACATCAAAGCAGAAGCAGCAACAAAACAGATAAGTTGGATTTCAGTAAATTAAAATTTTTTTGTGCTGTAAACTGGCATGGTGGCACACGCTTATAATCCCAGTACTTCAGAAGCTGAGACAAGAGGATCTCAGGTTGTAGGCCAGCATTAGAAATTTAGCAAGACCCTGTTTCAAAATAAAAAATAAAAAAGAGATGGGGGTGTAGCTCAGAGGAAGAATGTCCCTGGGTTCAATCTCTACCACCCAAATTAATTAATTAATTAGTTAATTAATTAATTTTGTGCTTTAAAGGACACAGTCAAGAATGTAAAAACAACTGGGTGTGATGGCAAGTGCCTGAAGTCCTAATTAATCTGGAGGTTGAGGCGGGGGATCACTTGAGTCCTGGAGTTCAGGAACAGCGTGGGCAACATAGCAAGACTCCTTTTAAAAAAAAGAATGTCAATCAAGCATGGTGGTGCAAACCTGTAATCTCATTACTTGGGGAGCTGAGATAGGAGGATCATAGGTTTGAAGCCAGCCTAAGCAACTTAGCAAGGCTCCAATCAACTTAGCAAGACCCTTTTTCCAAATAAAAAATAAAATAGGGTCTGGGTTCAATCCCCAGCCCCCTCTCCAAAAAAAAAAAAAAGAACGTGAAGACAATGCACAGAATGGTAGCAAGTATTTATAAATCATAAATGTGACAAGACACTCATATTTAAAATACAAAGACTCTTAAAATTCACTAATAAAGACAACCCACTTTTTAAAATGGACAGAGGATCTCCAAAGTTGTACAAATAATCAATAAGCACATAAAAAGATGCTCAACCAAGCTGGGTGTGGTGGCACACGCCTATAATCCCAGTACTTGGGAGGCTAAGACAGAAGACTGCAGGTTCGAGGCCAACCTCAGCAATTTAGCAAGGCCCTCAGCAACCTAGTGAGACCCTGTTTCAAAATAAAAAATAAAATAGGGCTGGGGATGTAGCTCGGAGGTAGAATGCCCCTGGGTTTAAACCCCAGTACCACAAAAAATGAAAGGAAGGGAAGAAGAGAACGAACATTAGCTATCAGGGAAACACAAATCAAAACCACACTTGTATTATCACTTCACATCCACCAAGATTGCTATAATCCAAAAGTTAGATAATAGGATGTGGAGAAACTACAACCTTCATACTCTTCTATAAAGAATGTAAAATAGTAAAGGCTCTTTTCTTTCTTTGTTTGAGATGGGGGGGTCTCACTATGTTGCCTAGACTGGTCTTAAACTCCTGGACTCAATGGAAACTCCCACCTCAGCCTCCTGAGTGCTGGTACTATATGCACATGCCACCATGCCCACCTACGGTGCAGCCTCCTCTGTGTGTGTGTGTGTGTGTGTGTGTTTTACTGAGAACTCAACTCAGGGGTATTCTACCTCCGAGCTACACCTCCATCCCTTTTTATTTTTTGTTTTGGAACAGGGTCTCACTAGGTTGCTGAGAGCCTCCCTACTTGCTTGGCTATCCTTAAACCTGTGATCCTCCTGACTCAGCCTCCCAAGTAATGGGATTACAGGTGTGTGCCAGGACACCTGGCTTTGTGCAGCTTCTTAGTAAGACAGTTTCTCAAAAGGTTAAACATAGAATTACACTGACTCTGCAATTGCACTCCTTGGTATAAACCTAAGAGAAATGAAAATATGTCCTCACAAAAATTTGTACACAAATGTTCTTAGCAACATTATGCATAAGAGTCAAAAAGCAGAAACAGCCCAACAGACATCAACTGAATGAATAAACATGGTATATCAATAGTATATAATATTATTTGGCAAAAAATAAGGAATAAAGTACTGATGCATCCTATAATTTTTCATGAACCTTGAAAACATTATGCTAAGTGAAAGAATCTAGTCACAAAAGATCACATGTATGATTTCAGTTCATATGAAAAGTTCAGGATAGGCATATCTATACAAAGAGAAACAATATTTAGTGCCAAGTTGCCTAGGGTTGGGTCAGTGGAGAAACAAGAGGGTGACTGCTAAAAGGTATAGGGTTTCTTTTTAGAGTGACAAAAACTGTGGTGATAGCTGCATGACTGTTTATTTCTCAAAAAATCTGTCACACACACACGTATGATTAGTTTCTTGAAAGAAATTAGCTCTGGGAAAGATTCTCATTCCTAACAAACACATTTTTTTTATCCAGTGAACTATATTATAAATTGTATTTCTCTTTCGGCTTCATTGCCAAGAAATTGACAGCTAAATTTTGTGGTCACATATATGCGTTCTTTCACCTAAGCTTTTTAGTTCAGTTTTTGTTAATCCCATGCTTTGTTTTCATTGTTTTAGTTTGTAATTGTTCCACTATAAGCCACTTCAATCTTTCTTGGAAACAAAATATGAAGGCTGGCTGAATTCTGAAAACTTGATATAGAGATACTATGATCCCCACCAAAATACAAAAACCCTATGAAGTTCAGCTTGGGCTCTGCCAGTCAGTACCTGTCAGCTTAACTACCAGGAAGAACTGCATTTTCCCAGGCAATTTTTTTCCTCTAAATTATATTATCCATATATGACATTATTATGCCTGATTATACATCTACCACATATTTAACATACAATATAATATTTAAAATGGAACTTAAAGAATAAATCATCATTGAAATTTAACTGGACTGGGGACATTCATTCCTACCCTAACAGGTGAGGATGACTCCTCAGTATTTCGTTTCTGGGACTCAGTGTCCATATCTTGGCGCTTGTTCTTCATTCTTTCTCTGAGATCCCCTGTAGGTCTTTCTGGCGACCTTAAATGAAAACACAAAACAAAACAATATAAAAAATAATAAAAATCGGGCTGGGCATGGTGGCGCATGCTTGTAATCCCAGTACTTGGGAGGCGGAGACAGGAGGATCCGGGTTTGTGGCCAGCCTCAGCTACTTAGTGAGGCCCTCCGCAACTTCGTGAGAACCGGTTTCAAAATAAAGGATAATAAATAGGGCTGGGGGTGTAGCTCAGAGGTAGATCGCCCCTGGGTTCAATCCCTGGTACCGCAAAAAAAAAATAATAATAATAATAAAAATCTACATATTTATACAATATTTTCTAAGAATATATTTATAGAAACAAATTCATAAATCTCAATATAATTTTTCCAATTATCCTTGGTTCCTAAATTTCTAAATATTAGTATCAATATGCTTAAATATCAATATGTAAAAAATATGAGCAACATTTAACAAATTTTCTTCCAATACCAATCAAAATGTATATGTTAAAATTCCATGGAGGCAGGTACTGATGACAGGAGTAAAAAACAATATGTAAACTGAGAAAAACAAATATGTCATTAACAGCTTGACTTGTTTTCCTATTAACCACATAAATGTATTAGTCATACTAGGAAGTAATAAGGTAATAAATAGTTTTAAGCTACAAACTTGTAAAATTAGTCTCAAAGCAACAGCATTATCATCTCCATATGTATGTGTTTGGATATTACACCAAGAAAATACTTTATACACCTTAAAAATGAAAGCAAATACAGGAGTTTTGTGCTAACTCTGGTAACTTGTCTCAAACCTTATTTCAGAATAAAAATAAAGGATTCAGAGCAAAATTTTAGAACAGTCATTTCATATTCTACTACAGTATTAATTGAAGGGAAATTACACATAATCAACAATGGTAGGACTTCATAATTTATACTAGAAATTTGATAGTACATGGCTATGAAATTATTTCACACTATTACTAACAGAAAAAAAAGGAGAAATGGAATACATGCTGGCTTTAAAGAATAATCCTAGAACAACTTTAAAAGAGGGCAACAGAAGTTAAGAAATGTTCTGTGCCTCTCTGACCACCCCAAAATACTATGTATGTGTGTGCATAAATACAAACAAATACATAAGTATTCATATCTATTTCAGGTAATCAATTAGTCAAATCAATTTATTCAATTTATTATTAATACAAATCATATAGTAAAGAAATAATTTGAGTTAATTTACCTTATAGGAGCTTATTAATATTTATATACACATCTCATAGATCTATATGAAATATTTTAATAGTTAACTGGGCGTGGTGGTGCATGCTTGTAATCCCACTACTTGGGAGGCTGAGACAGCAGTGCAGGTTCACGGCCAGCCTCAGCTATTTAGTGAGGCCCTCTGCAACTTAGTGAGACCCTATTTCAAAATAAAAACATAAAATAGGGCTGGGGTATAGGTCAAGAGGTAGAATGCCCCTGGGTTGGATCCTCTGTAACACACACACACACACACACACACACACACACACACACACAAAATAAAATAAAATAATAAAATAAAATAAAATAAAATAAAATAAAATATATACATATGTATATTAACAGTTAAATCTAAGCTGGAACCAGTACTTAAATGCTCTAAATTATAATCATGATGCACATGCAAATCCTATGTGCCCTAGCTTCCTTTACATAACTAATAAAACAGTTTATTATGAACTTGTTTTTATCCTAAACAGAATCTAACAGAATGAGTGCTCTACACAGAATGAAGGCAAAATGATGACTTAAATGTCTTAGGTATAAATAAGCGTTCTCTAAAATACACTGTTCTTCTTCCCATCTTTGAATCACATTATGAACTACATTTTTCATCCTACAAAAAAAGAAAAAAATACACAAATACGAAAGTTTTCATATGAAAAACACACACAAAATAGCAAAATTGTAACAAAAATATTCTTTACTCTACACCTAGTAATAACATTACTTTTATCCATTTTAGACAAATTTCTCTGCCTAATTTCCGTAACTCTTATATAAAATTTTTGAATCAGTTAATAATGAATTCCAGTTGAATCAAAGCATGAATTAAATGTGTGGCATTAATATAAACAAAACATTAAAATTATTCAAACAGTTTCTGCAGGTGTGTTTATTTTTATATTTATAGGTAATTAAACATATACAATAGAGAATAATTTTCCCACAGTAACAGAAGTGACAAATGATAATCTAAATACAACTTTATTTAGCATCACAAACTAAAATGTACAGTGTTTAATTGAACTGGAAGTTAGCTAGGGTTTTTTTGGTTTTTGGTTTTTTTGGTACTGGAGGATGAACCTAGGGGCATTCTACCTCTGAGCTACACCTCCAGACCTATTTTATTTTTTATTTTGAAACAGGGTCTTACTAAGTTGCTAAGGGTCTTACTAAGTTGCTGAGGCTCGTCTCAAAACTACAATCCTCCAGTCTCAGCCTCCCAAGTACTGGGATTACAGGCGTGTACCACCATGCCCAACTAAGGATTTCAATTTTAAATTCTTCTAAACTTTAAAATCTTTACACACACATACTCACCCACCCAATATTTAAAAAAAAAAAAAAGATCTCTTAACTGCTCATGTTCAGGTTTTGTTTGTTTATTTTTTGGCACTAGAGGTTGAACCCAGAGGCATTCTACCTCTGAGCTATACCCCAAGACCTATATTATTTTTTATTTTTGAAACAGGGTTTTGCTAAGTTCCTGAAGCTGGCCTCACACCTGTGATCCTCCTAGAGTGTCAGCCTCCCAAGTACTAGGATTACAAACATGCGCTACCACACTGGGCTGATATTCAGTTCTTATACTATTGCTGTAATCTAAGCAATCAGCATACCTAATTTCCAATTTTAGTACTAGGTAAATTATTTGTTTACCAATCAAGTTTAGGTTGTTTTTGTGACAATCTTTACGTATGTCACCACTTTAAACACCATTATAAAATCATCACAAGGGAACCAAAAGAAAAAGAAAAATGTCTTTATTAAGCAAGTTCAATGTGGCAAAGCCTGTACTGAAGGCAAAATGATGTTCTAAATAGAAAGCATGTTTATGTACATATAAATACATTATTTTAGTTTACATTAACATATTGTGGTAAGGGATCTGACAAATGCATTTTGGCCAATCAAGCTTGTGTAAAATTTGAATTTAGAACATCTTAAAAAAACTAAAATGATACCTTACTTAAATTTTATTATTTCAATGCCAGGTGTGGTAGTGCACGCTTGTAATCCCAGTACTTGGGAGGCTGAGACCGAAGGATCCAGGTTCGCGGCCAGCCTCAGCTACTTAGTGAGGCCTCTGCAACTTAGAGAGATCCTGTTTCAAAATAAAGAATAAAAAATAGGACTGGGGGTGTAGCCCGGAAGTAGAATGCCCCTGGGTTCAATGCTCAGTACCACCAAAAAAAAAAAAAATTTATTATTTCAAGAGTTAACAATAGTCTAACATAACTAAAAATAAATTCTGACACCATGGAATTCTGCTGTCTTAAGCAGCAATTTAATACATAACTGGGGGGGAGCAAGCCATACACATATTTTACAAAGATTTACTGTCATCACATGTAAACACTAAGCATATATATGCTAATTTTAAAGCTAACATTTTATTAATCTTAAAAATAACAACCAAGCCAGGCGTGGTGGCGCACGCTTGTAATCCCAGTACTTTGGGAGGCAGAGACTAGAGGATCCAGGTTCGCGGCCAGCCTCAGCTCTCTCTCTCTCTCCCTGTCTCTCTCTCTCTCTACTTAGTGAGGCCCTCTGCAACTTCGTGAGACCTGGTTTCAAATAAAGTATAAAAAATAGGGCCGGGGGTGTAGCGCGGAAGTAGAATGCCTCTGGGTTCAATCCCTGGTACCACAAAAAAAAAAAAAAAAACAAACAAAAAGATCTTGTGGACCTTGGACTTTTTTGGTGGTACTAAGGATTAAACTTGAGGCATTTTACCTCTGAGCTATACCCCCAACCCATTTTATTTTTTTGTTTGAAACCAGGGTCTCACTAGGTTGCTAAGAATCTTGCTGAGGCTGTTCTCAAACCTGTGATCCTCCTGTCTCAGGCTCCCAAGTACTGGGATTATAGGAGTGTACCAACATGCGTGGCTGGATCCTGGACTATTGATAAGACTACCACCAAAATAGAAAACCTGACCAAATATATGGTTGTACTTCACATTTTAATACTAGATTGCAAAAGTTATCTTCTAATAATATATGAACAGTTCAAAGTCCTCCATTTACCTTCTATAATTGCTGCTATAACCTTTACCACGAGGCGAAGGGCCATGTATGAATCTACACGTGTTTCCATAGAGGCAGTTGCCAGTCTTCAGCCAGTTACGGCACTGTGTCTAAGAGACAGATATTACTATGTAAATTTCATATATATTTCTGGAGAAAATATGCTAGTAGGACAAATTAAAACAAATGCTACCAAAACAGCTAACCTGTGATATTACTCCTCCAATAATAATAGGAAAAAAAATCAGAAAAAAATATGAAAAACACATACATCATACTACCTTTTTCATTCCTTTATAAAGCACATTAAGTAAAATTTACTAAATCAACAATTTTACAATAAAACAACCGGTTCACTTTTATGATACAAATCTGTGCTTTCAATAATGGGATCCTAATAGCAATCCTGTGACTCTGCTAATGACAACTCACCTCTGTTGTGCTGCCGGTGCTAGGTCCAAGCCTCTCAAATACACTGGGTCTTCGGGATGTGCTATCAGATATGGTCTTGGTGTTTTCCACTGTCACCTTCCTCCTAATTTTTGACATTTTGTACTACTTCAGTCAAAAGAGAGAAAAGAAACTGTAAAATTATTCAGTTTTAAATAATTGAGCCTGTAAACTTACAAGTAGATAAAACTGTAGGTAACACTATAAATTACAGGGTTTTGCTAGGGGGAAAAAGGCACAGGAGAGGTGAACGGTAAGTAAAAATGAAGTATCTTATAAAACAAGCCACATTAATGAATTCATAACTCTGAAACCTGTTGGCTAGAATTATACTCTTCTGTTGAGTGAACACATACGATTCTACTCAGTTTTCACAGTACATTCAACCTTGAAAACTACACTACAAAATGTTTAGTTTCCAAGTTACTCACAAAATTTGTTTAAAAATTTAATAACCCTATCCTTTAAGTAAAAGTTGCTAACCAAACGGCGGTTAGCTGAAAAAGAGAGCCTATGTCAAGGAAAATGAGATAATTACATGAAATTTTGAAAGTAAGAAACTATGTTTTATATTCTCAGAAGTTACACTTCAAAAATCAGTTGGGAAAAAATGAATGCTATTTAAATATTTTCTTTGATTTACAGAGGTCAAAGAAAAGCAATCTGACCAGGGATATTTATTTTCTGGCATTACAAAAACAAACAAAAAACCCTCAATGTTGATGCAATGACTTTCTTTCAAAATAAGACAAGTTGTAGAACTAGAAAAAGGCAAAGTGTTTCTATAATCTATTCTATATTGTGCTAAAAGTAACAGGCTTTTTTACCATTATTAGCAACAAGAAAAATTGTAAAAATATTTCCAAAAAGTAAATAAAAATACTCAAAACCTAAAACCAACAGTGAGACTCTCAGCAACCTAGAGAGACCCTGTTTCAAAACAAAAAAATTTAAAAAGGGCTGAGGATATATCTTGAAGGTAGAATGCCTCTGGGTTCCATCCCCAGTACCACAAAAAAAGAAAAAAAAACTAATGGAAAGCTACTCCGATTCTATAACTAGATGATTAAATTAGAAATAATATATAATAAAATAGTATGCCGTACATTACAAAATTGTACTAAATTCTAGACCAAGAAATAATTCAGAGTGCACATTACTGTGGGAAGTGGGTAGGAATTGCTTAGCAAGAAAGAACTAAACTATATCACACTGAATATTACCTAAGTATTAGCTGAAATCTTATTAATTGTCAAACGATACTAGAATGAATCATGGCAGCTAAAAAGCAAAAGTTCCATTTAGTATAGAATCGGTCTTTATAAAGATCACAAATAGCAAGGCATGGTGACGCACACCTGTATAATTCCACTACTTGGGAGGCTGAGACAGGGGGATCACAGGTTTGAGGCCAGACTCAGCAATTTAGCAAGGCTCTCTCACCAACTTAGTGAAACCCTATTTCAATATAAAAAACAAAATAAAGCTGGGAGTGTAGCTCAGTGGTAGAACGGCCCAGAGGAAGGAAAGGAGGAAAGGAGGGAGGGAGAGAGGGAGGGAGAGAGTAAGCCAGATCTGTTATACTAAAGGTCCAGATATCTGAGTAAAAGGGGTGAAAATAAAAAAAATTAAAGATGTCTAAATTATTTTGATCATCTGCAATGGTTTGGATAAGTGTCCCCCAAAGGTCCATATGCAAAGACTTGGTCTAAGGGTAGCAGTATTGGGAGGTGCTGTGGACTTTTAAGAAGTAAGATCTAGTAGGATATCTTTAGGTCATTGGGGGTGGGGGTACCCTTGAAAGATATTGTTTGAGCTGGGTCTTCCCACCCCTTCCTGGTATGTGATATGTTTGGTGTGCTTTTACATATGCTCCTGCCAGGGCATGCTGCCTTCCCAAGAGGCCCAAAGCAATGGGCCCAATCTTGGATTCGAATCCCCAAAACTATATGCCAAAATAAACTCTCTTTTGTTCATAAGTAGCCTGTCTCAGGTATTTCATTATAATAATATGAAACTAACACATCATTTATCTAGGAACTTCTATCAATAGTCAACAAGAAAAAATAACCTATTAATACTAAGACATTCATGAGTTTGCATAAATAAAATGCTTTATGCTTGCACAGAACACAATATAAACCTCATTTGCCTGAAAATATATACAAAATTTACAATACACCATAAAAACATTTCTTTCAAATATTAATTTAAAACTATGTAAGCAACTGATGTGACAATTAGAATTTTCAATCCTATTTAAAAATATGGGTCCACAAGGAAGATGAGTAACACAACAAAATAAAATCTAGGTTTAATTGAGGAGAAAAAAACTCTTTTTCAACTTTTATCTGAACAAGCTTTAATGATACTTAAATGCTTCAAAGTATATGAGAAAAGTTAGGAACCATAAAAGTAAGATAAAAATGAAATGCTAAAGACTCTCCAATCATAGGAACTATAAATTGAGGTCACACAATAACTTATTTTACTCTTCTTTGAAAGTTTTCCTCCATTTTTGTTTTGGTTTAAGTTGCCATCACATTTCCCAAATCATGTTTTCCCAAACATGAGCACTATCAAAACCAGATAAGCCAAGTGTGGTGGTGCACACTTGCAATCCCAGTACTTGGGAGGCTGAGACAGGAGGATCACAGGTTCACCGCCAGCCTAAGTAACTTGTGAGGCCCTCCGCAACTTAGTGAGACCCTGTTTCAAAATAAAGAAGAAAATAGGGCTGGGGGCGTAGCTCAGAGGCAGAACATCCTTGAGTTCAATCTCCAGTACCACAAAAAAGAAAAGTAACACTGGTTAAAATCTATCAAGTAATTTTCCTATTTCTCCTCTGCATTGGCAGAATAATTAAGTATCTGGAGATTTTAAAATCTCTTTTCAATTAAAAAAAGAAAAGGAAGCCAGGCACAGCAGCACATGCCTATACTTCCAGTACTTGGGAAGCTGAGACAGGAGGATAGCAGGTTCAAGGCCATCCTCAGCAACTTTAGAGACCAAAATAAACAATAAGAGCTGGGGGTGTGTTTCAGAAGTAGAATGTATCTGGGTTCAATCCCTAGTAGCAAAAGGAAGGGAGGGAGCCGGGCATGGTGGCGCATGCTTGTAATCCCAGTACTTTGGGAGGCGGAGACTGGAGGATCCGGTTCTCAGCCAGCCTCAGCTCTCTCTCTCTTTCCCTGTCTCTTTTGAGACCCGGTTTCAAAATAAAGTATAAAAAAAATAGGGCCGGGGGTGTAGCGCGGAGGTAGAATGCCCCTGGCCAGGGGTGTAGCGCAGAGGTAGAACGCCCCTGGGTTCAATCCCCAATACCGCAAAAAAAGAGGGAGGGAGGGAGGGAGGGAGAGAGAGA
>PVJS01000016.1:0-62182 GCA_004027185.1 Glis glis
TTTGCGGACCGGGGATTGAACCCAGGGGTGTTCTACCTCCGCGCTACACCCCTGGCCCTTTTTTATACTTTATTTTGAAACCGGGTCTCATGAAGTTGCGGAAGCCTCACTAAGTAGAGAGAGAGAGAGAGAGAGAGAGAGAGAGAGAGAGAGACAGGGAGAGACAGAGAGAGCTGAGGCTGGCCAAGAACCGGGATCCTCCGGTCTCCGCCTCCCAAAGTACTGGGATTACAAGCATGTGCCACCACGCCCGGCTAAATTGCATTTTTAAAACAACACAGCAAAGGACAGAGTTTGCCTTTTCTTTATTATGTAGATGTGCACAGCTGGAAAGAACTGTCCCATAACTCAGGACTTGAGTTAGAATTGGAATCAAATTCCAAACATTTGTAAAACATTTAAAACATTTTGATATCACTTAAACATTTAAAACATCATTTGAACAGTTTATGACATCAGGATTAGCTGTACCTCTGAGCCTTAAATTTAGTGAAGGGTTGAGAGATAGGTTGGTTTATTCTGATTTTGCCTATAAGGACAAATCATACTGACTCTCACACTTTTAATTTTCTTCAACTAAATAAATAGTTAACAAAGTTGAAATCTCCACCCCCTACAATGCCTTGGTAGAAGATTTAGACCATTTGGGACAGAATATGAATTATTTTGAGACACCATTTACTATAATATTTCTGCTGGATATTGAAGTTGCTTAGCCGACTAGAGTCTGAGTCATGAAATCCCTTATCATTGTGTGTATTCCGGTTGACTGCTGTTGCAGGGGATTTGAGTTTAGAGTTTAGGCCCCAGTAATCATCATCTGAGGACACACAATGGAAAATTGCTTTTAAAGAGTCATGTAACAAAAGGTGTAACCAACTTTTGATTTGCAATGCTTGAATTCTCTTGAATGTCATTTCATTCTTTCTTGAAATACAGGATGCGGCATGACACTACCACATCGCATTCTTATTGTTGGGTATTTTCCATGTAACTTAAGCATTGTTTTTGTTTTCTCAAAAGGCGTTTAAACAGAAATCACCTTCAGCTGTTTCCTGAGTTGCTGTTCCTGGGGACTTCGAAGCTGTACAGGCTGTAAGTAGACACACTCAGTTATGGTTGCTTTGGGTAGAGCCTTACATTTTATTAAATGCATCCTGGACCTGTTTCCTTGTGCTTTCCTGGAATCTATTCACCAATAGATTAATGGATTGCAAGTTGGCCTGTTTATTTTTTGAAGGAAATGTGTGATTGGTTTCCCAGTGGTTCCAATGGCTTTATTTGGTTTGCATTTAGAGGTTTTTTTTTTTTTGTGTGTGTGTGTGTGTGTGTGTGTGTGTGTGTGCGCGTGTTACTGTAATGGAATTATTCTTTTTTTTTTTTTGCTCATGTGATGATGGTGAGATTCACCTCTTTCTTAGTGGAAACTTTTGATTCAGATCTGAAGGGAAAAATTACTACTGTGCTTCCTCTCAAGAGGAAATTGGCAGTGTTTTCTTGTAGAGTTGAGGTTCTTAATGTCAGCTTTCGTGGGTATTGTTTCTGTGCTCAAGTTTTACTGTTTATTAGTCTGAAAATGTTATTATAAGTATTTAAAGAGTGATGTAAATTCCCTCTTAAACATTTCTTTTAAAATCAGAATTCTACACTCTGCAATAGGAGTGACTGAAAGGCAAGGTTTTCATATCAAATGCACCATAGATTGTTAAAGGAAGCAGTTATTTAAAGGAGCATATAGCCTGAGTATTGGGTAGAATCAGTTTTTCCTCCCTGGAATGCTTGTTCGCTGACCTAATGTGTAATAGTGAAAACACATTTCTAAACGCTTTTAAAAGTAGATTTTCAGCCACATGGATGATTTCGTGCATATGGGAGATAAGCTACAAAGTGTTGGAAAAATAAATAGCAATGATCATTGAAGTCCATGCATGTTGTGAAAAAAAAAACCCTTCAGGTATATATAGAGTAAATGGTTCCGAGTGGCTCTCCCTGGATGTTGGGACCTCCCATATGGTGTGTTTTTAGAGAAAATGAACACATGGCTTTTATTCTGAACTTGACTTTAGTAGCCGAGGCTTTGTAGCCTACAAGTTCGATACTGTTCTCAATTCCAGAAGTAGAAAGACAGTCCTCCCACACATCCCACTGAAGCCAGAATTTCCACTTGGTCCTCCTGATACCTGATTGTCCCCACAGAGAGAACTTTCCCAGCAGACACCTGACTCTAGACATGGACTCTAGAGAAAGTCTTTCCTGACATTGCTTCTCTAGAGCGAGCCAAAGTCGCTGGCAGTATTTCTCCTCTTCTTTGTGTTCTCTGTTACTTAATTGGCCCAATTTAAGTCTACTTTAAATAATCAAATAAAAAGCCTCTTTTAACAATTATTCTCTAAGGGGCATTTATACTAAGGAAATAGGATGTAGGCCGCTCTAAAAATTGTATGTCTGTACATATGAGTTGAAACTTACATTTAAATATTTGTGCTTAGTGTTTCTAAGAATGGTCACGGAGAGCTGGTTTCCATAGTATCCCATTTTCTGCTTTAGTTATTGGTGATTGAGGGGATTTGAAAGAACTTACTTCAAGGCTAGTGAACCATGGTCACCATTAAGCTACTAGTTTGATAGTAGTGTACACATCAGAATAAAACACAGCAGTCTCAGAATTGTTTTCTGTGTACTAGAAAAGTGAATTGAGATGGAATGACTGTTTTCTGGGATTAGGATTATTAAACTGAAGAGGGGCAAATATAGGAAATAACCTCTGTGCTATCTTGGAGAGACAAAAATGTTTGATGTTTTTTCTAGAAGTGCTTGGATTAATTTCCCCAGTAGTTTTCAGGTAATGTCATCCATTCTGGAACCCCCCCATTGGCAAATTATATTCAGTTCGATATCTTGCCCTCTATGACAACATCGTACAGTGTACCAGGAGGTATTCTGCCACGTTTGGCTAGGGTTTTATAGCATTCTGAGGCTTCTGTATGAAGGAAACAGACTTAAAACATTTGAGAAGTGAATTAAGGAAATACAATCCATAAGACGAGAACATTGTTCTCTAATTAAAGGCATGTTTTAAGCATGGGAAAATGCAGACAGAGCTGCAAAATATAGTCCTAATTTTCATCTGCCTGTTTGGTTCAAAGAATTTTCTCTGGGGAGTATTGGACTCAGAAGTTGTGGTTGTTGACTGGGACTAGTGATAATAGGGACATGGATCTTCCGATGATCCTGAAGTTACACCTTGATGGCTTAATGTTTAATACCGCCCAAGTGTCTCTCTTTATTTGGCCTTTGACAGGGATCATAGGTGCTGGGCTGCACAGGGAAATCTAGAGGTGTAATTTTGATCTGCATCCTCAAGTCAGGAGGAATCTTTTTGTGAGTTGAGGAGCTGTCTCCCCTGAATTAGACTTAGGTGAATTGTTCACAGTGATAGTTCTCTTGAGAGGAAAAGTTATAAGCTGCATGTGACCACCTTTTTTGTGATGGCATTACTAAACATCCAGCATGATGAGTCTTTAATAAAGAGAGGGACAGAAGGTCGTGAAACTGACTGCGGGGCTGGTGATTACAAAGAGAAAAGATACAGGTTCAGAATTTATTCATATGATACAGGCGCCTAATAGCTCGCCTGAAACAAATCTCCTAGCTGATGGCAAAATGTGCACAACTCACATGCAAAAGTGTCCTTTAAAATGTGAGTTCAAGCCAGACATGGTGGTGCATGCCTGTAATCCCAGCACTTGGGAGATTGAAACAGGAGGATCGCAGGTTTGGGGCCAGTAAAGACCCTCAACAACTTAGTGAGACCCTGTTTTAAAATAAAAAATAAAATAGGGCTGGGGTATAGCTCAGAGGTAGAATGCCCCTAAGTTCAATCCCCAGTTCCCCCCAAAAAAGTTAATTTAAAAATGAGTCTTTCTTGCACAGGAAGGATAAGTGACAGAAGAAACCATCCTGGATTTTTGACAGATAACAGGGAAGAAGCTGGGTGTGGTGGCACACACGATAATCCCAGTACTTGGGAGGCTGAGACAGGAGAATTGCAGGTTTGAGAACAGCCTCAGCAACCTAGCAAGACTCTCAGCAACCTAGTAAGACCCTGTTTCAAAACAAAAAGGGGCTGGGGATATATCTCAGAGGTTGAATGCCTCTGTGTTCAATTCCCAGTACAAAACAAAACAAAACAAACAACACACAAAACAGGGACAAAATATTAGGACCAAAAAAGATATTTGGCTGACTTTTGCATGTATATATTAAGAGATCCATAGTTGCCTAGATGTATAATGTAGTAGAGCCGTGCAAATCTAGAACTCACAGAAGAAACAGAATTTCTCTTTATAAATTATCACCTGATGCCAGTTAATATCTCAATTTACTTCTCTTCTTACTTCTTGTCTCTTTTACGTTTACTTAGTGACTTTTTCTGATATATCACCAACGGAAAAAAAAGTTTGCCAATTTACTCTAAATTTCATACGCTGGTATTTGATGTTTAGCATCGTTTTGCTTAGATGAAAGCTCTCCTGATGTACTGGACATTACACAGATTTTCTTTGAGCATTTGTAATGAATAATCACCCTTTGACTCTTGGCTGAAAATGAGATGCCAGGGGAAGAAGCACACATGTTTTCTGCAGACTCTAAATGCAATATAAAAGAAAATGAGGGTACACTGTATATGAATTATGATTCGACACGGTTGATTGCTGCTAGCAGCCAAATGCGCTTTCCCTTTGCTGTCTGCTCCAATTTCTCTATGGAGGGGTTGAGAGAGCACTCCATGTTCAGGTCAAGATGTTTGCTCAGAAATAGTAGTACAGTTGCAGCTGCGTTTGTTGGAGCAGGAGACTAGTTTAAATAGCATTACCATTTATCCAGTCCATTAACAGAACTCTGTAAAATAATACCAACTCTGTGTAAACTACAGGACAGTGTAATAAAATTACGAGCACTTGCTGACAGATGGGAAGTGTAAGTAAAGGGAAAGTGGAGTAAAGGGCGATAAGTTGAAGGTTAGAAGAGACACACGTAGCTTTCTTAACTTGGGGAGAGAGACTCCATCCTCCCCTTTGCTCTTCGCCGGACACTGAGGTTGTACTCAGTCTGATCATCATCCGGAGAGTGGAGAAAATGATTTTCAGAGCAATGTGGAGCTGTTGAACTGAAATAGAGATTGTAGTGAATTTTGACATGGTTGCCTATGACTGGTTGAAATCTGTGAGTAGCATATACAAATGTTCCTGAAAGTGTAACCATCAAGGTGGCTTATGAGTGTGTCATTCACAGTTTCTGATAGGAGTTTGTAACAACGAATCCCAGGCTTATTAGCGAGGAATTTCATTGATAGTACTGTGGTTAGGCATTTGGTTATAAATATTTGTTTTGTGGTTTGGGGTTTATTTCTTTGAGTACTATTATATTTACCCAGACTTCAGCTTGATGATCTAAAGCCCTTCATAGAACTCCTTTTTCATTTGTGTCTACCAAACCAGAAGAGCAAACACAAGTAGCTACCTGCAAACCAGTGACATACTTTATATGCTTTTTGGAATAAAAATTTTTATTCCTGGTTCAGAAGTGGCATGTATTATCCTCCAGTAATTTTTAGAGTCACAAAATTATCTAAAATTATAAATAGTGTTGTTAAAACCAAAGATTTGTTTTATGGCTTACTGCATACTTGCCTGAGAAAAATAGATTTTGACCACAGATTGACTGGTCAGGTGACAACTCATTTGCTGTCATATAAGGTCTCAGGTTCACAATATTGTTTTTGATAATAATAGTAATTATAACTTTTTAAAGAGGAAAACTTAATTTTGTTGAATTAAGGTACAAAGTTAATTTGATAAGTATAACAAACAGTTAAGCTGTCTTTATTTACCATTTCCTCATTTCCATAGAAGAAGACATTTTTGTTGTTTTGTTTTGTTTTGTTTTAAAAATAACATTACAAGTAACACGTGCTCATTGTAAAAAGGTTTAAGAAATTCAGAAAAATGGAAAAGAGGAAGTAGAAACTATTATCTCACCATCCAGATAAAACCACTCTTATCCTTATAGATTATTGTCTTAGTTTTATTTTATGATTATATATATACATGCATACTAGTTATACATGTGTTATGAAAACATGTTTTTTAAAGATCCCCAGGGTCTAGTATAAGACTTGGCCTTTAGAAGCGCTCAATAAGTGTTTGATGTATTGAATTAAATCTCTGTCGAGTTCAGGGTTTGCAACTTGAATGAACAAATAGTAACTCTGGGAAGACATTATGAATAATGGAGAGCCAAATTAATTTAAAGGATAACTTGGCTAATTAAATGTTTGGTTCCCTTAGGTTTTCTGCATCTTGAAGGGTTTCAGTAGATGCAGCACAATCAAAATGATCCATTTTTTTTCACCTAAGCAAAATATACCTTAATTTACCATGATGCTATACTTGTGTAAGACTAACCCCCTAGTTTTTGGATGTCAGGTTAGTCTCATAGGATTCTTGTACTCAAGCAGAAAAGCAGAATAGGACAGTGGCACCCGTGTAAAACTTCCTGTTGAATTAATTTCTGCCAGCTCTGATTAAAGTGCGGGCTGCTAGAGGTGTCAGGTGCCACAGTTTACTGCTTCATTTTTCTCTCTGCGTGTTTGGCCCCTGCCACCATCAACCCGACAGTGGTTGTGCAGGAATTGCAGGTTCCAGTTGCTACGGTTACCGTTGTCCAGCCAGATTGACATCATTCCTCATCTAGCCAGCTGCTGGGGCCGCCCACTTCTGTTGCCGAGCCTCACGTGCTGTGGAAGAAAGTTCTTCAGAAGGTGGTGTGTCCGTGTTAGAATCTGGTGTTAGGAAACAGTTTGCCTTGGATGGATACTTCAGTAAAGGGAACGGATTGACTCCTTATCTTTGAAAATAAACAGCCAGCAAGAGAGATCAAATTTAACAGAAGTGTTAACTTTCAGTATTAAAACACCAACGCCTTTAAAACTACTTAGTAAGTGACTTATTACTTATTATCGGGCAAAAGGGTACCTGTTTTTGCCACTTGTAAAATAGAGGTATACAAGGAGTACTTAATTGGAAATAAAGGTTACTGTTACATAATCCTAATTTTTATTCTTAAGTAGGTTGACAAAAGACTAGTTCTTCAGAGTGGTCGTTGTTACCCCTTGCCATGAAAAATGATGTGGGAACCATCAACAGGACCGACTTCTGATTTTTTTTGTTTCTTGTTTTTTTTTATTTTTGTTCAAATCTATGTGAAGTTTGGTGACTTAGAGGTTATACATCCAGTGAAGATTAAGATGCTATTTGAGACTTTGCCAGGCCTGGAGTTGATGGTTTTTACTTGAAAGAGATCACTAGTGGAAGGCTTATTGCTTGAAAAGGCCAAGAATTGGCAGGTTTCTGCAGTTACCAGATCACAATGTGGACTCTGTTTGAGTGTGAAACGCATGGCAAAGTGCATAGCACAGGAAACTCAAGTACAAGGAGATCTTTCCCACTCCACTGTACTTATCTTGCTTTCCCACCAAGAGGTCCTCACGTTCTGCCAACTGGGACTTGGAGAGTACTGTGGTAGATGCTGGGGAGAAACTGGAATAATAATATGTAGCCCACATGACATGTGGTATCTGTGGACCTGGGCTCCTGCTAACACGTGACTGTAACATGTAAATTAAAGCCTAGCAAGTTCATTGAGATCGATGGTGCTTCTGAAACATGAATTTATTTATTTATTTTTGTGTGTGGTGCTGGGGATTGAACCCAGGAGCATTCTACCTCCGAGCTACCCCTTCAGCCCTATTTCATTATTTTATTTTGAAACAGAGTCTGGCTATGTTGATGAGAGTCTCACTACTTGCTGAGGCTGTCCTCGAACCTGTGATCCTCCTGTCTCAGCCTCTCAAGTACTGGGATTACAGGTGCACGCCACCACACCTGGAGTGAAACATGAATTTAAATATGTGGTTTTCATGTCTAAAAGATAATATTGCATCATCAGATAGGATTTTAAAGTCTGGCTGTAAATCATCAAATGGCCGCTGCTATCTCAAGATTATGATTTGGAGGACTGAGGATCCATAACTGTCATTTCTGGGCATACATATTGGTAGAGTTTTTGTTAGACTTGAGTAATTTTGATGTATGTATGTATGTATTTAGATCATGTTTTAAAATGCTGAAACCAGTTTAAGTGATATCATGAGGGAGGTGGTTGAAAACAGTTTCATCATCTGTGTAAAGCCCTCCATTAGCTCTGGAGTCCGGTTTTCTTACCTGTAACATGGGATGATCATACGGTTTACTCCTGGGGCTGTCCCAGTCATGATTTGGATTCCGTGTTCAGATGCACATTGTCAACTGCATACTTGTATTGTTACCATCCTCCCTTGCAAATAAGACAAAATAAGAGCCAGTCAGATGTCCTTGGGACTTGCCCTCAGTCAGCAAAAGTTCTGATTCTACCGAGCCACCGGTTTGCATATATCTATCCTCAGTGTAATGACGCATTAATTTGCATGACCGCATCAATTTTTCTACCGCTACAAATTGACATAAAGTGTGCATTTGCACCATTTTATTTCTCTTTACTTGGCCACAGAAGGTACATTCAGTCAGGATGTTCTTAATGAGAGCTCTTCCCCATCTTGCGGTTGGTGACTAATATACTTTTAAATTTCATATATAAAATGAGTTCGGGATAGAAACAAAGTAACCGTGACTGAGAGATTGTTGGCTAATCCACTTATTTAAGTTACTGTTTTTTTTTTTTTGTGGTACCGAGGATTGAACCCAGGGGCATTCTATCTCTGAGCTACACCCCCAGCCCTTTTTTTTTTTTATTCTTTATTTTGAAACAGGGTCTCGCTAAGTTGCGGAGGGCCTTACTAAGTAGCTGAGGCTGGCTGCGAACCCCCATCCTCCAGTCTCAGCCTCCCAAGTACTGGGATTACAAGCGTGCGCCTCCACGCCTGGCTTAAGTTACTGTTTTAACGATGTTTTTTCCTGAATGACAAAATATAGGAAACATATGAATTACAAGATGCTGGGTGAACCCCTTCAACTATTTAGGTTAAAACTATTCTGAAAGTTGCTCAAAAGATGTACATTAGTTGCTTGAAGTTTCATTTTTACTATTAATGATGACTTCTGTTCTTCGAAACATAGAAGATATTTAATACATTTGTCTCCTAAAACAGAAATAAGATCTGAACCTTGGAACTGTTTGTATAAACTGCACGTGTGATTTTAAGTGGATTTTTAGACTGCACATTATTGTCAAAATGCAGTACAAACTGCAGTCCTTTTAAGACTTTGAATTTAAACACTGTTTCATAGCGAAACGGGTTTCAGCCAGAAGTTATTATTGTTTTGTTTGCTTTTGTTGTAATCCCAGTGCTTCTCGTGAGAACGTATACATTACAGTTAGAAGAATGTGGTGTAAGTCTCCTCATACCTGTTACCCCCATCGAGCTAAGTGCCATCACTGAATTCTTTGTGGAGGGTCAGCCTTAAAATATTCTGTCCAGGCGTGATGGTGCATGCCTTAATACTTAGGAGGCTGAGATAGGAGGATCCCAGGTTTGAGGCCAGCCTCAACAATTTAGCTAGGCCCTCAGCAACTTAGTGAGACCCTATTTCAAAATAAAAATAAAATAGGGCTGGGGGTGTAGCTCAGAGGTAGAATGCCTCTGGGTTTAATCCCCAGTACCAGAAACACAAAACAAAAATAAATAAAAATACATTTAGGGAAATTGAGATATAAGTATCTTTGGACAGAAGTTTAAAAATGAATTAAATTCCGGGTGTGGTGTTGCATGCCTATAATCCCAATACTTGGGAGGCTGAGACAGGAGAAT
Source organism: Glis glis (assembly GCA_004027185.1). Classification (NCBI taxonomy): domain Eukaryota; kingdom Metazoa; phylum Chordata; class Mammalia; order Rodentia; family Gliridae; genus Glis; species Glis glis. Next base: position 9,869 of record PVJS01000016.1, read on the forward strand.
CACAGGTTCGAGATCAGCAACTTAGTGAGACCCTGTTTTAAAATAAAATAAAATAAAATAAAATAAAATAAAATAAAATAGGGCTGAGGATGTAGCTCAGAGGTAGAATGCTCCTGGGTTACATCCTTAGTAACAACAACAACAAAAAGGTAAAACCACCCAAAATGAGTAGGAGATGGGGTTTTCCCTAAAAGGAACAGACATTTCCACTGTCAGCCATGCTGGGAATGAAAGATCCCAGGGTGAAAAATGAGAAGTTGGAAGATGAACCCTTTACTGAAGATGGGAAATGTCACAGACTCACCAAAGCCAACGTGCTCATTCCACATAGATCAGGTTCTAATTGGTAAATATCTGCAGCTCCCAGTTTTGAGGTAGTCGGAGCTGCAAGTCTTCTTCCTCTCAACCCCCTATCAGACAAAATTCTGTCACTAGGACAAATCTTCAGCAAGCAGGAACAAAAATATTCAATGTATCCTCGAGGCTCAGGAAATTTCTAGCTATTTTCTAGAAACTCAAACACGCACATTGCATGAATGGTTCCCCTTCAGGCAAATATAACAATTTTTTTTGACAGTAGTATTAGGACAAACTCCCACCATTAAGTGGACCGCACAGTTTGGGCCCTACAGTTCTACTTAAAGGTATTAGGTTTCCCCAATTTTTAGATCCCATTTATACAAAGTTAAAGGGCCTATACAGTCTTTCTAAACAGTCATGTATCTTAACATGACTCATTTCATCAATAAAAATTTATTTTATCATCCTCTAAAAAAATGAATTAAATTCTAGAGCAGGAAGCAACAAAACATAAAAAGACCTGTGTGTGACATCACACGGTCGAGGGCAGTGCATCCTGGTGTGAAATGTTAGTGGAACATCTGTGCCTCTTGAAATGACCCCAAATGAGTGTTTACTGCCGAGTATAGCAACTTGATTTAAGTGTTTAAAAAAAAAGACTTAAAGAAAGGAGAAAGAAATAAGTCTGGAAAGAAAATGGGAAAAGATAGCTTTGCTCCATCATGATAGGTTTCTTCTACTAGTGCAAGATTAAAGCTCAGATTCAGTGAATAGCTGAGAACCACACAGAGAAAGGTTGACTGCTTCCCCTCCAACAGTTCCAATTGATTGAAAAAAGCCTAATTTAAAGTTTTGTTTGTTCTATGTCTTAAACCATCAGAATTCTCTTTTAGGACCGGAGGAATGCTCCGGAGGAAAAAGAATCCGAGGATAAAAAGTCATTGCAAGCTAACAATTGTTCCTAATCCTCACAAAATGCTGGAGAAATTAAATTTATTCTTTATTGCTCCAAGTGTTACCTAGGTCACTGGGCGATGGGAAAATCGGACTGGAAGCCGAGTAGGCGCAAGCTTTGTCTCGCGTCTAGATGCTTAACCTTAGACACGACAAGGCCTCTGAGAGTGTTGTGGGAACTAGGTTCAGAGCATTAACACCAGGACTTTTATTACCCTGGATTTATAATAGGCTGTGCTGTCAGGAGATGAAAATGTTGTGTTTACATTTCAGTGTTAAATGATCATTTAATTAACACCTAAGGAGAGAAAAAAAAAAACTTGTGAAATTCTTAGCAGCTTTTATTGTTGGTTTCCTGGGAGGTTTTAATATCCAAGTTTCATTGAGATTTCTTTTTGTAAGGAGAGACACAAAAGACATTCTAAACTTTTTAAGAAAGAAAAACAGTTTAACCTTGACCTTTTTTTCTAAAATATTAATTTAAATTACATTTTAAATCTGGCATACTTATTTGAAAGGTTTTTTAGTCTCATATTAAAAATACATCTTAATTGAATACTTTCCTCTTATGTAAGCATTTCATATTAAACATTATTTAATTTACATTTTAAAATGTTGTTGTTAAACACTTGAAATTACCAATTAGCTTATCTTAAGAAGTCAAATATGTTTGGAATACTAATTATAAACATTTTACATGTTTTAAGCCACCACTGTAGTTACATTGTTCTAAGAATCTGATTCAAAGTAGATATTCAGAATTCATAAGCAAGCAAATCCTATATTATGATTACTATATTATTTTCATAATTAATTCATAGTTAATGTAATGATGAAAGTAATTATATGTAGACAATAGTGTAGAATGTTGCCATTGACATGAAAATTCAAATTTGCTTCATTAATTCCTAAAAGATTAGATGTTATCTAATGTCTTAATTTATTCTTGATCTTTTATGAAACAAATAACTAAAAAGGAAAATATAAGGCATACTTTCAGGAGCAGCTGCATACTTAGTAACACTTTAAAGACACTTTTTCAAAAATATCCTTAAAATTTATATGCTTTTCCTCTCATTTTATCTGGATATGAAACTTCATTTTTGAAAATACAAAAGTTAGAAAAGTTTTCACCAGGTCACCTATTGTTCAAATAAAATATGTCTTAATTTTCCCAGAAATGTGCATGCTGTTCTAATGTAGTTTTTCTAAGTACACTGTTTTTATTCTTATTGAGACAAAATAATGCTTATCCCCCTTTTTAAAAGTTTAAATTCAAATGCCTGAGGATAAAAACCACTTTCTGTATTATTCATGGTAAAGGAGGGCAAGGAGGATTGGGTGTTATTAAAGTCTCTTAATGGAAAGCCCTGCTTTGAAGCAAGAATTATATTCTCATTTGCAAAACGCGGCTGAGCGTTAGGTACGCATTTGTATGATGTCGTAGGCTCTCCTACCTTCTATCAGGTTTCAGCTTTTCTGCAAAGCACTTGTTTTTTTAACCTACATCAATTTTTTTTCCCCAAAGCAACAACTTCTCTGTTCAGCTTCTGGTGACAAAATCTCATAAGTAGGAATATTGCTTTAAGTTTTATCTCCTTTATATAAGGAATTATCTTTTGGTTGAAGTGGTCACAAGACACAAAATGTCCAGAAGTTTAAAAGCATGAAAGAGAAGTGTAGCAAAACTGTGTCACTTAATGCATCGAATAGCTAGAATCTTCTGAATGATATAATTTATTATACCACCTGTTCCAAGCCAACCAGGTGTATGTGGAAGGGGTTGGGGAAGGGAAGTTGAGGCCTTAGACATACTGAGAGCCAGAGAAACAAAGATTTTGTGAATGTTCAAATTGCTTAAAGAGTAAGTATTTGGGGGAAATTATAGGAAGCTTATTTAACAGCTTTTTTTTTCTGCGGTACCGGAAATTGAACGCAGGGGCGTTCTACCTCCATGACCCCCAGCCCTATTTTTTATTCTTTATTTTGAAACCGAGTCTCACAAAGTTGCAGAGGGCCTCACTAGAGAGAGAGAGAGAGAGAGACAGGGAGAGAGAGAGAGAGAGAGAGAGAGCGAGCTGAGACTGGCTGCGAACCCAGATCCTCTGGTCTCCGCCTCCCAAAGTACTGGGATACAAGGGTGTGCCACCACGCCCGGCTAATTTAACAGCTTTTATAATAAAAGTCAGTGCTATGCTTTTATATTAGGAAAGCTATGGTAAAATTTCATACATTAATTATTTTGAACCTCTATCTAGAAACTATAAAGAATTTTTTTTGGTGGTACTGGGGATTGAACCCAGGGGCATTCTAACTCTGAGCTACACACCCCCAGTCCTATTTATTTTTATTTTTTGAAACAGGGTCTTATTAAGTTGTGGAAGGCCTCTGCTAAGTTGCTGAGGCTGGCTTCAAACCTGCCATTCTCCTGTCTCAGTATCCCAAGTACTATGATTACAGGCATGTGCCACCATGCCCGGCTTTAAAGAAAGATTTTAATACTCATTTTAGATAAAGTCTCTGGTTTGCCTCTTTAAAAATAGGAATAACTAGCCAGGCATGGTGGCACATGCCTGTAATCACAGTACTTGGGAGCCTGAGACAGGAGGATCACAGGTTCAAGGACAGCCTCAGCATACAGTGAGACTCTCAGCAACCTAATCAGACTCTGTTTCAAAACAAAAAAAAAAATAAAAAGGTCTGGGGATATATCTCAGAGGTAGAATGCCTCTGGGTTTAATCCCCGGTAACACACACACACACACACACACACACACACACACACGAATAATTATTCTAAATACAATCATGTGGTAACAAATATTTGATAGTTACTCCATTAAACTATTCCATGTGTTGAGGTTGGAAGGTCAGGTATCCAGAACTGCTCTATATTTTCCTCAGCAATGATTGATTTACTTAAAGTTAGCTTCTCGTTTGTATTAGACTCTTTTGCTAGGTGTTGGAGACCTAGCATAATCTAGCTCCACTTTACCTCTTCAACATTCTGTTGCTGTCACAACATATGAACTGCATCTCAGGCAAGCCGACTTTCCTGCTGCTGCACATTTTGGACTCCTTCTGCGCCTTCAGTTACAGAAGGGGTTCACCTTCCTTGTATGATCCCACCTCTATCAAACCTTTCTCCACTATTTCAGCCACCTCCACGTGATCGTTCATTAGAAAGTGGTGGCTATGAGTACAGACTGAGTTTAAATCACTTCATGTGTAACCTCAGGAATGTCACTCAGTTATCCACCCTGTGCCTCAGTTTCCCCCTTTGTGAAACAAGGATACTAAGAGAATGTAATTTATACAGATGTTGCATGGGGTAAATTATTTACTAAATGGACAGAGTATGGTGTATGTACAGTGCTTGGCATATAGTAAGTGCTGTGTACTTTATTGCTTTGGTTTTATTAATCTAGTATTATTGTTTTATATATATTCATATATATAGAAATGTATAGAAATATATTTTACATATTTCATTATAATATTCCAGCACATGTTATTATATGATCATACTGTGTGTGTTAACTTTGCAAAGAATCTTGTCTTACATTTTCCTACATCACATACAACATCTAGCCTAGTGGAAGTTGATTAATACTTTTCGACTGGCGTTGAATGGTTGGCAGAACTTAGGCCTGAGAAGGACCCTAATGATAGATTGAACTTGGAATGAAATATGTTATGTTGTGAGAAGAACACTGTATCAGAAGTCATAAGATAGCTACTAGTTATATTCCTGGCTCTGCTGGTCACTCTGAGGTCTAAGCACAGTTACTTGATTGCTTTCTGAAGATACCTTTCTTTGTTTATAAAGTATATCTTTATAAAGAAAGATACCTTTCTTTGTTTGTAAAGTGTAGGTTAGATAAGAGTGGGCCCATATCCATATAGTACTGTCATATTACCATAATTTAGCATAAGGATTTCAAGTCTGCAAGATATGTTCAAAATAGATCCAAGATTTTTTTTCTAGTTCTTTTTCAAAAATTTATAGGAAACTCTTCACAGGACATACATGAATTCTAGTGGTGGAATTATTCATGGTAATAAGCCAGAAATTAGATAATTAGGTTGCGGATGAGTGATTTTGGATTGTTCTCTCTCCTATTAGCAATTTACAAAATAAAGACAGATTCTTTGCTAATAAATGTAGCCTGCTTACATTTTGCATGGCCTTGCTATTAAACGTGAATTATTTGAAGGCTTCAGTTAAAAAAGAAATTAATTAAAGGAGATTTGGTGGTTATGCACTGTTAAGCGGCTATCTGGATCCTTGACAGTCCCGGGTATGTGGCGAGTGGTATACAACTAAGTAGTTTTGGAAATCACTTGCCTTCCACCATCACTAATGACAGCAGGGAGGAGGAAGGAGTTAAAAATAAAACAAGGCACATCAGGAGACAAAGACGGAGAAGGCTGGTGAAGGGTTCCCTGTTCATATCTGTGTTGTAACCTCTGCAGTCATGGGCTTGCGGGCCGGGACTATCATTTTCTGTAATCCTCTCTAGGAAATGGATGGTGTACCAGGGACTATTAATTTTCCTGACCTTTTGAGAACAGAATGTATGGAACCTGAATACCCCAGAGGCAAATGGAATCGAGTCTGTTTCTTAAGAGGAGAGCTGCTCTTGGAGGTGGTGTGGGCTTCTCTCCCTCCCTTGAAGGGGAACGAATTCCACACCTAATGAATAGTTCCAAGGAAAGTTGTCAATCAGGTACTGCAAGTGACCACCCTGGATTCTTCTTTCATTACCCAGGAACGTGAGGGAATGAGGGAGCCAGCAGTTACATTTGATAAAAGGAAATACCTTTTCCCTCTTCCCACCCACCATGTAATCCCCTGGAATTCAGTTGATGCGGGAAATTACTGTAACAATAATGTGTTTGGAAGAATGAAGTGGTGTGCACAAGAATAGCACTTGTAGCTCCAGTAATTTTGGTGAAAAATCACATGACTGTACATATATTTCAGAACAAGAGTTTTCACCTAGAGGGGCTGCAAGAGAATTTTCCATGATTTTTGTGAATTTCACAGTGAAGCTTGATGCAACAGCCTTTACGTCTATTCTCAGTGTTATGTTTTATTTTCTTTTGATTAATAGATACTCTATTGCACTCTGATGGGATGCTAGATTAAAATCCAAGGAAGAATTTTTTTTTTTTTTTGCGGTACCAGGGATTGAACCCAGGGACGTTCTACCTCCTTGCTACACCCCCAGCCCTATTTTTTATCCTTTATTTTGAAACCGGGTCTCACGAAGTTGCGGAGGGCCTCACTAAGTAGAGAGAGAGAGAGAGAGAGAGAGAGAGAGAGAGAGAGAGAGCTGAGGCTGGCCAGGAACCCGGATCCTCCGGTCTCCACCTCCCAAAGTACTGGGATTACAAGCGTGCGTCACCACGCCTGGCCCAAGGAAGAATTTGAACTAAATATTGTAGAGGAAAAATGAACTACGAATATAACTGAATTTTATTCAAATGGACAAATGTTCTTTAACGGCTACCTGTTTAGAAGCCACATCCTGATTTAAACAAAGAAGAGTGGCTGAGAACATCAAGAGTGTCCAGATATGGCTTTATTGTCAAAATTCAGTTACCTGGATTGAAGAACACTCTCCAAATATAGGTGAACATGTTTTGAGACAGGTTTCATTATTTCCAAGTAAATGTTATAGCCCCAGTCATCAGTGTGGTACCTATTGCAAGATACTTTAGTTGTATTTTCATAAGATTCAGTTGCAGATTTTTTTAAGTATAGCTCTTCTCCACAGTTCTCAAGCATATATTGTTTGAATACCTTGTGTTTATGGCTATATTCATTTTGTATTATATTTCCAAAAAGTGAATCCTAAAGTGTGTTCTGGAAAGACGCAAGAGAAAAAAGTATCTTGTGGTCAGATGTAATGGGAAGTAACGCAAGTCCTGCCCCTTGTGGTGACTGCAGTGTAAACCTGTGCACTAAACTCCAAGGCATAGGGCCATCAAGAAGTCTTTTCACTTTTTATTTTTTATTTTATTTTATTTTATTTTATTTTTGCAGCACTGGGGATTGAACCCAGGGGCAGTCTACCTCCAAGCTACACCCCCACTCCTATTTTTTATTGTTTATTTTGAAACAGGGTCTCACTAAGTTGCAGAGGGCCTCACTAAGTAGCTGAGGATGGCCGCGAACCCGGATCCTCCAGTCTCAGCCTCCCAGGTACTGGGATTACAAGCGTGCGCCACCACGCCCAGCTAGTCTTTTCACTTTTTAAAAGTTGTTTCCCAAAATTAATTGACTGAACTGTGCTCTACTTTCTCCATTTCCCTTGCTAATTTCAGTTAATCCAAGTAGCAAGAGCAGCCTTTAGCTGTTGCAAAAACCAATCACTTTTTGTTAATTATTATTTTTATTTCTTTCCTTTCTTCCCTTCTTCCCATTCTCCCTACTTCCTCCTTCCATTTATTTAACTAGTTAATTAATTAATTAATTAATTTGTTTATTTTTGTGGTACCAGGGATTGAACCCAGGGGCGTTCTACCTCTGAGCTACACATCTCCGGCCCTTTTTATATTTTATTTTGAAACAGGGTCTCACTAGGTTGCTGAGAGTCCTGCTAAATTGCTAAGGCTGGTCTTGAACCTGCGATCCTCCTGTCCCAGCCTCCAAAGTACTGGGATTACAGGTGTGCGCCACCATGCCCAGCCTGATTTCTATTTTCTTAAAATAAAAACCATTTTCGATATAAGGGATTGAGGCATATTATTATTTTTCTTGTACCAACACTGTCCAGTGCATGACTTTGTGCAGCTCCTTGGCCTGATAAATGTGTGAGTCTCAACCCAGCCTTGAAGATAAACTTGGCAACCTGTTGTTACCTTGATGGATAGAGAAACTTAGATTCTTTTGTAACAGTTTCATGAACCGGGGACCATTAATACAGGACCCATATTTGCTTTAGGTATTTGTTTATTTGTGTGTGTGTTTCGTGTGTGCCTGTACACACATACAAAGCCACTCAACTACCATTTCAGCGACTGGCGTTTCTTTTTTTTTTTTTTTTTTGCAGTACTGGGGATTGAACGCAGGGGCGTTCTACCTCCACGCTATACCCCCGGCCCTATTTTTTATACTTTATTTTGAAACCGGGTCTCACGAAGTTGCGGAGGGCCTCACTAAGGAGAGAGAGAGAGACAGGGAGAGAGAGAGAGAGAGAGAGAGAGAGAGAGCGAGCTGAGGCTGGCCGCGAACCCGGATCCTCCGGTCTCCGCCTCCCAAAGTACTGGGATTACAAGCATGCGCCACCATGCCCCCGGCAGCGACTGGCATTTCTTAGCCTGACTTCTCCTGCCTGTCCCTGAAGCCCCACTGTGCACAGCACTGCGTAGCAGCACGGTGAGTGTGCACACTGTAAAGTCGAGTGTGTGCTTGCAGGAGTCTTTCTCACTTGACAGAGAAGATGTTGGAGTCCAAAACATTTTACGTGCTATTTATTCATAGATGGTTGGTTGCCTTTGATCACCACAAAGCTGATTTTTTATTTTTTGCCCAAGAACTCGCTGACAAAGCAATTTAGATATGAGAGATTAGATACAGGATTAAAAATAAATAGAAAAAAAAACTGGGCATGGTGGCACATGCCTATAAACCCAGAACTTGGGAGGCTGAGACAGGAGGATTGCAGGTTCATGGACAGCCTCAGAAATTTAGCGAGGCCCTCAGCAACTTAGTGAGACCTTGTTTTAAAGTAAAAAAAAAAATAGGACTGGGGGTGTAGCTCAGAGGTAGAATGTTTCTCTGGGTTCAATCCCCAGTACCACAAAAAAATTAAAAATAAAAAATGAAAAAAAATCATATACCTCCAAAGGCAACTTTTAAAATATGCTTGATCAATGCTTTTCATAGGGACACTTATACTGATCTTTGTTCAATATTACTCTCCCTTCTCTTAGTTCCCTTAGCAGGTGGCTTTGACTGCCAATATTTTTTTTTTTGCGGTGCTGGGGATTGAACCCAGGGGTGTTCTACCTCCACGCTACACCCCCGGCCCTATTTTTTTATCCTTTATTTTGAAACCGGGTCTCACGAAGTTGCGGAGGGCCTCACTAGGTAGAGAGAGAGAGAGAGAGAGAGAGAGAGAGAGAGAGAGCTGAGGCTGGACACGAACCGGGATCCTCCAGTCTCCGCCTCCCAAAGTACTGGGATTACAAGCGTGTGCCACCACGCCCGGCAATATTTATTTATATTAAACATTGGAGGTAAAGATATCAAAGGAAACAGAAATATGAAACCCAATTAGGTCTCAAACCAAACTACTTCTGAAATTGAAGTGAACTATCTCTAATCAAAGTACACTCATTATTTACAAACATTTATTTTTTTGGATTTTATTAAATGCCTAAAATAATCTGTCTTGTAATAGTGTGAGTTCCCTCTGCATAGGGAGGCAGAGGACCCCAGCCTCTTCTTACCACTCTTGTTTTATTTTTATCCTTAGACTCCTATACCATTTATCAGCTTGTTGATTTTACTTATTTTGTTATCTGACTCCACAAAAATGGAAGTATTGGGAAAACAGAGAGTAGTAGCCTATGTAAAGAAATGTTGGAGCTGGGCGTGGTGGCGCACGCTTGTAATCCCAATACTTGGAAGGCTGAGACAGGAGGATCTCAGGTTCGCGGCCAGCCTCAGCTACTTAGTGAGGCCTCCGCAACTTAGTGAGACCCTGTTTCAAAATAAAGAGTAAAAAATAGGACTGGGGGTGTAGCTCGGAGGTAGAATGTGCCTGGGCTCAATCCCCAGTATGGCAAAAAAAAAAAAAAAAAAAGAAATGTTGATAGAATGAGTTGACTCTGAGCTTTGCGATGGACTGCCAGGGTTTGAATCCTAGCTGCAAGACTCACTAGGCATGTGACTTGGCGCATCTATGTCACTCCTCTGCCTCAACATCCTCTTCTGTGAAATGGGGATAGTCAGAATATCAATGTCACAGAGTCAATGAAAAAAATTAAGTGACGGGATGCATCTGTCACTGAGTTCAATCAATGTTAACTGTGATCCATAAATCAAGTAACTTTTGGCTCAGGAAACATAACCAAATATTTACCCTCCTTGGAACATAATTTGCTCTTGTTTTCTGGGTTTTGGCTGTGCTCTCCTCTTCCCTGACCCCTTCTCCCTTAAGTGTTAGGATGGAAAGCCTGCCAGCTGCTAGTTTTTGCCTTCCTTCTCGCTACTGTTTTTATGGAGTTCTCCATTTTCATGGAGTCCTTCGTCTTTCCAGTCCTGTTCCTGGGATGTGGAAGCACCACCAGGCTTTGCTGCTACTCAGGCACCGCTTTCTTTCCTCCAGTGGGAACTGTTGCCATCTGAGGGTGCCACCACCCTGCCCGGGGCCCTTCTCGTGTGTGGCTATGCAATGCCAAACAATAGATATCACATGTTTTCACTTACTTTTTTTTTTAACATGCTTAATCCACAGACGTCTAGCCTAGGGAATTAAAAATATGCTGCTTAGACTAAGTCGAGCATACTAGAGAAGTTGTTTAGTTCTTAGAGTGTGATTATTAGTTAATGAACAAAATGCTTTCATAGGTCCTACAGTCCTGGAGGGCTTGGGCATATTTTTTTCTGTTCGCCATAGGGTGACATTCACATACAGTGAGCACGCCAGTGTGCATTGGCCTGGAGGAAAAGTACAAGAAACACAAAGGAGCTATTGAATCATCCTTCATGGCAAATGAGCAGCAGACAGCTTTCGAAGCTTTATCTTTTCAATATCTTTGCATTTGTTTTTTCCTGATAGGGTTTAAGTTTAAAGAGAACAGCAGTCAGTAGACTCATTCAAGCCATATACCTAACCTGGTATACACAGGTGACTTTGGGTACCAATTTCCTCCCTGTGTTATAGAATATCTATTTTACTTATAAATAAGAAGACAGTGCTATTCTATACATGTTGTACCATTTATCAATTACTTCCTAATATTCGCTCCTGAGATTTTTAATCATTGGTGTATATGCATGTGCACATTTTTGTTTAATGTGCAGGTAAAAGTGTTCCACAGCGGGGTGTGGTGGCGCACGCTTGTAATCCCAGGACTTGGGAGGCTGAGACAGGAGGAGGATCACAGGTTCGCGGCCAGCCTCAGCTATTTAGTGAGGCCCTCTGCAACTTAGTGAGACCCTGTTTCACAATTACGAACAAAAAATAGAGCTGGGGGTATAACTCAGGGGTAGAATGCTCCTGGGTTCAATCCCCAGTACTGAAAAAAAAAAAAACAAAAAAAGTGTTGCTACAAAATTACTGCAAAATGGAAACTCGGAAGATGGTGGGAAGCAACTGAGGCAGGTGGTTTCACCTCCTCGTTCTGTGTCCTCACGTGGGCCGTGGAGACACAGCTGAGATTGTTTAGTGTGCTTCCCCAATTCCGTGCCATTCCGGAGCATGTACCTCTGACATTTTTATTAGGCCTTTGTGTTTGGTCACTGTATTAAATCCAGCAATTTATTCCTTTCCACTTAAATTGTCTTCCCTGTACAAGGGGTGGAGGAGAATTCACAGTGCCTGCACATCAAAGGCCATTATCTTATCTCAGCAAATCCAGCCATACAGACACAGTGAATCATGACAGCTCGGCTGGGGAGCACAGAACTGTACCATGGAGGGGCGACAGTGGGGTGAGCCGGTGGGGGGCCGTGCCACAGGAAGGTCTGAGCTCCGCTAGGCCACCTCGCAGGCAGGCCAAAGTCTGCACCCAGGGAGCGTGCTCCAGCTCTGAGCTTGATGGACTTGTAGCTGGTAGATACAACTCAGGAGAGTTTTAAAAGCTGATTTTGAAACAGCTGTGTTTGGAAATACCACAGTGTATTTATGTGTACAAATTGATAATTCATTTTTCAGGTAAACAGTCTTTGCTGTTATTAGACTCCATTATGTTTGTTATTTTTCTTGCTGTCTTTAAAAAAACTCAGATAAGCACATCGATGCACTGGTACTTCACATGTATTGCCTTATATCTCCAGAGAATGTTATAGCAGGGGTCCTATTGTATTGATCTAAGTATTACCTTAGGTTTTAGAACATTTTGTTTACTAAAGGACTTTAAGGCTGAACATAACCAACTGAAAAGTGTTCTTCTTATCTGGAGGATTTAGTCTGAACCTGCTACCTTTGTGGCAGTGCCACGCAGCAGCATCTTAAGTTTCCATTAGTTTTATGTAACAGCTGTCTTATAGTGAGGTTGTCTGCATCTCTCTCCTTCCAAGAATTCAAGATCTCGGTAACAGGTTCTAAAGTCTTTTTTTTTTTTTTTGCATTTTGATGCTTCGCAGAACACTCGCCATAGGACTAGCACACCAGGGAGGCTAAATAAATCCTCATTAAGTAGATTTAATAAGAGCTTTTCTTCTTTTTTAAGCTTTTTTTTCCAAAAAATAGTTATGCTTTTGTTTTATTTTTTTGTGGTACTGGGGATGGAACCCAGGAGCATTCTACCTCTGAGATACACCCCCAGTCCTATTTTTTATTATTTATTTAGAAACAGGGTCTCACTAAGTTGCAGAGGGCCTCACTAAATAGCTGAGGCTGGCCAAAAACCCGAATCCACCACACCCGGCTATGCATTTATTTAATAAAGACTTCTCATTACTTTCTTCCATATCATATTTATATCATTGAAACAGAAAGCTTGCTTTTGGAATAAAACAAAACTTCAGTAATGTATCTGATTCCAAACAGCTGTGTTTGGAAATACCACAGTATATTTATGTGTACAAATTGATAATTCATTTTTCAAGTAAACAATCTTTGCTGTTATTAGACTCCATTATGTTTATTATGAGAACATATTATCATAATTTATTTTGGAACTAAAAAAAATGAGTCAGGTGTGGTGGCACACACCTTTATGTAATCCCAGTACTTTGTAGGCTGAGATAGGAGGATTGCAGGTTTGAGGCTAGCCTCAGCAACTTAGCAAGATTCTCAGCAACTTAGCAAGATTTTGTTTCAAAATTACAAAAAAAAAATAATAAAAAAGGACTGGGGTTGCAACTTGGAGGTAGAATGCCAGTACCAAAAAATCAATTAATCCCCAGTACCAAAAATCAATTAAAATAAATGAAATAAAGAAGGTGTGTGACTTAGCATGCTATGGTGAAAAGAGCCAAGGTTTTGTGGGCAGACAGAATGAAGCCTCAGATCCTCACCTGTTAAGTGAGGATAATATGTACTCATCTTTCCGGGTTGTTGTAAAGATTGAATGTCACTGTGGTGTCAGCGAAGTACCTACACTTAATAAATGATCAATCAATTTTCACTGCGCAGTTGGTCTTAGAAACACTGACAATTAACTGAGTTTGGGTCTTCTAAACATGCACTTGAAAATGAGAACCTTACCATTTAATTTCTGAAATGCCTAATTTCTAGCTTCATGGCCCCTGTTGGTTACTTCTCCACATCCTTCAACATGGAAACCCCAATCTGATGCAGTTATCCATCAATCTTAAAGCCCATAGAGGTATCTCAACCATTTTAAATCCATCAATGCATGGAATTTCGTTGGCAACTCTTCATCAAAAGTTATACATTTTAGCTGGGTGTGGTGGCGCATGCTTGTAATCCCAGGACTTGGGAGGCTGAGACCGGAGGATCCGGGTTCAGGGCCAGCCTCAGCTACTTAGTGAGACCCTCTGCAACTTAGTGAGACCCTGTTTCAAAATAAAGAATAAAAAATAGGGCTGGAGGTGTAGCTTGGAGGTAGAATGCCCCTGGGTTCAATCCCCAGTGCCGCAAAAAAAAAAAAAAAGTTATACATTTTGAATGAGGGTATCTAGAGTTCATCTTGAGGGTAGCTGTCACCTCCCCGCTCTCTTTCCCTCCCTCCCTTTACTTTCCCCTTCCCTTATTTTCTCTCTCTCTCTCATTCTCCTACTGATTACAAGTAAAGAGGCATGAAACTCTAGTTAACACTGATGGCCATGTCATGTTGAACAGAGTCCATCAGCAAGACCACACTAAGGACAGAGAAATGAAGAGATTGAAAGAAAGTAAAGACTGGCTCAACCTGCCTCTGAACATCTTGCTCTGTGAGATGATCATTTCCCTTATTACTGAAGCCACATTTGGACAGATGTCAGTTATTTACAGCCCTAAATGTATAACTAATCCATTAACCTTTCCACGGGAACAGACATCAGTTTTCTACTATGGCAATTTTTAGTCAATGTGCATAAAATTGAACCTTTTAGAGTTATGATTTCTTTATGCCTCATTTTTTTCATGTAGAGATAATAAAACCTATTTTTCAGGTTTTTGAGATGATTTAAAAAAAATCTGTGTAAGACCTAATGCCAGGGGTATAATGCAGGCTTGCTTTGAGTAGTTGCTATTGTGGTCTTATTTTCTTGGTTGGAATTTCTTTATCTTTGTCTCAGCTCTACTCCAGTTATTCCTTTCCAAATTTTTGTCTTAGGAATCCATGTGTGTCTTACCATCTCATTTACAAACCCAAAGCAAAACAACTACAAAAATATAAAAGCGCAAAAAACAAAAAAGGAAGACATTTTTTAACATGGCAGTTTGAATATTGTAAATTATATGATCAGGCAATCTCCTGTAGCTTTCACAGAAACCCTGTGATGTAGATAATATTTTTGTATTTTACAGATCTCTTTTTGCCTCCTCTAAATTTTGAGCCTCAGGAACACAGTCTGTTTTGTCCACTCTTATATCTTCAGTACCCCAAATAGTGTACCACTCATGGTAGACTGGTGGATGCCCAATTGGTGTGGGTTGGAGGAAGGGAGAGATGGAGGGGCCGAGTAGGGAGGCAGTTAAATGTGACCTAGTTAGAGAAGTCTCTTGGTCTGTGGTGTTCTTTGTATATAAACCACATTCTTAGTGGGCCTCAGACCTGCACACTGCCACTCTGCACAGCTTCCTCCTGCCATCTTCACTCTTGTCTCTGTCTGAGCTCCAGTTCTACAGGCATAAGCAGATCCTAAGGTGTGCCTCCTTCTTCGCCTCCACAGGGCCCTTGCACAGGCAGGTTCCTGGGCCCAGAACGGCATGAACTGCTTGCTTTACCTATTCATCCCATGTGGCTGCCCTATTCCTGGCTATTGTCCCATATTCCTGATTTACTGGGTTTAGATCCTTCACATTCCCATTCGGGTTGCTTCCTCCAGAAGGCCTTCCCTGATCCTCCAGTTTAAACCACAGTCTCTGTCCACACCACCCCAGTTTACGGATAATCTTCTCAACTATTTCTAACTACGTCTGCAATTGTGTGGTTACATATGGATGCCCTGTCTTCACTACAGCTTGAAAACAGGAGGTGAGAGGTTTTTACTCATGTTTAGTTCCCTAATGCCTGGTCAGCCTTTGCTCAATAATTATGTGTTGAATGAATGCCAGCAAATGTTGTCTTTTCAGTCCATCTTCCTTTTATTTCACTAAATTATACTTACAGTTTGTAGAAGATAGGTGTTTGTATTACTCCTTTATAATAACTGAAATATCAGGGGCAGGTATTATGTGTCTGACACAAATTCTCACCCCATGTCCTTCCCTTATTGTAGGGGTCAGCTTATGCATGATTTGAAAGTGATTCCTCCAAAGTTCATGTGTTGGAAACTTAACCTCCAAATTTAAATGTTAATTTAAATGTTAAGCCGGGCGTAGTAGTGCACGCTTGTAATCCCAGTACTTTGGGAGGCGGAGACCGGAGGATCCGGGTTCGCGGCCAGCCTCAGCTCTCTTGCTCTCTCTCTCCCTGTCTCTCTCTCTCTCTCTCTCTCTCTCCTTAGTGAGGCCCTCCGCAACTTCGTGAGACCTGGTTTCAAAATAAAGTATAAAAAATAGGGCCGGGAGCCGGGCGTGGTGGCGCATGCTTGTAATCCCAGTACTTTGGGAGGCAGAGACCGGAGGATCCGGGTTCATGGCCAGCCTCAGCTCTCTCTCTCCCTGTCTCTCTGTCTCTCTCTCTCTCTCTACTTAGTGAGGCCCTCCGCAACTTCATGAGACCCGGTTTCAAAAATAAAGTATAAAAAATAGGGCCGGGGGTATAGCACGGAGGTAGAACGCCCCTGCATTCAATCCCCGGTACCGCAAAAAAAAAAAATGTTAATGCTATTTGGAGGTGGGGCTTTGGGACGTAATTAGGACTTGATGAGGTCATGAGGATGGGGTCCTTTGTAAGAGGGAGGGAGACTTAAGCCAGCAGGCTTGCTCTGTCTTGTCCTGTGGTGTCCTGGGCCACGTCAGAATGTAGCTAGAAGGCCCTCAGTAGAGGTGAGCAGGTGCTAGTGCCACACACTTGGATTTCTCAGCATGTCCAACCAGCAAAACAAATGAAACTTCATTATATATATACCATCTGGTCTCAGGTATTTTGTGATAGCAACAGAAAACCGACTGAGACAGCTTAGGATTCACCTTCCCCCGGTTTCCCTTCACTCAAGGCTAGATTGGGTGCCCCTCAGTTGTGTGTCCTAGCATCCTGTTTACAGTCATCCTTCATCTGTTATTTCTCAACTGTGTCTCTACTGATCTTAAAAGTGGAGACTGAATCTAGTTTGAGATGTCTGCCCATTGCTGAGCACAGAGCCTGGCATGGTAGGCAACAGAGAGGAGACTTTTCTGAATGGAAATACAGTGGAATTATATAGCTGCTGTATATAGTTAATGGATAGCATGTGTTGCGCTTGTGTGATATTCCCCAGATATCTAAATCATTCCTAGAATAGCATTCAGTTCATATCTGTAATTTAATTCAGCATCTTCAGTGTAGTATATGCATCCTTCAAGGGCTGTTCAAGACAATCTACTTCTGGTGATCTGAAAATCGGGATGCACATTGTATACTGCACATAAGTATTTAGCCAAGGAGGAGAATGAGGGATGAAATCCAAGCTGCCTTCTGCTTTTATGTTCTATCTGTCCCTAAGAGACCTCCTTCATATATTTTTACTTTGGTAGAAATGCTATATGTAATAGTGTGGCCCTAGATGTAGAAAGAAAATGTTAGAATTTTCTATTTAAATTTCTATTTAAACTGTTCTCTCAACTTTTTAAACTCTGCATTTGTCTATATTTTAAATACGCCTACTATTTATTAGTACTGTAAAACTAATTTATAAATACATAAATAAATTATATATTGCGGGGGAACATATGCTCAAAAAATTACTGATGCTATGACACATGATCAAAACAATTACAGAGAACTTGGATTTCATTTATAATTCCACTGCTATAATAGTTTCCAAAAATTACTGCAATTTTCTCCTGAGGTCATTTTTAGATGTTTTAGGAAAGGAATGAATGAGCTTGGGATAAACATCCTGAGGGTCTTATTCAATACCATGTGTGTCTCTGTATGTGTGAATCTTGTGAATACCATTCATTCCTGTGCATGTGCAGAGGAATGGATGGATTGTGGCTAAGGTTTGTTTCAGGCTTGGTTCAAATCCATTCCAACACAGCCCTTTTTGGGGAAAGGAGAGCTAATGATTTCAAGAATCATTAGCCAATTATCCTTTCAGATGGGTAGATTATGATGAGTCATCCTTTCTCCATTCATTGGCATATTCTGAATCTTTAAATATAAAACAGCTACTTCATTACTTCTCTGCTGCTGGGATATGAAGAATAAATGGTTGTTTCTGATAAAAAAAAAGGTGCATATACTTGAAGTCAGAGGATATTAATTGGAATCATAGTGTAAATATTTTCTAAATGTGTGATGGTGGGCAAAATAACCACTCTGGAGCCGGGCGTGGTGGTGCATGCTTTGTAATCCTAGTACTTGGGAGGCTGAGACCAGAGGATCTGGGTTTGTGGCCAGCCCCAGCTACTTAGTGAGGCCCTGTTTCAAAATAAGAAATAAAATTGGGCTGGGGATGTAGCTTGGAGGTAGAATGCTCCTGGGTTCAATCCCCAGTGCCAAATAAATAAATAAATAAATAAATAAATAACCACTCTGAGTTTTGGGTTCTTTTCTTTGTAAAATGAAAATAATATTAATTAACTCACAGATTTGTTTTTTAAACTTTTACTAGTGAAATTAGAATTCTGTATCATAGTGAGATTCGATGCAGCCATCCATGCACATATCACTTGGTGCATTTCTCATGGCTTACATAGTACCAAACAGACAGTGTTCATGGAGTACAATTTTTTGAGTTTTGAAAGGCAGTATCCTTTTTCTTGTTTATTAGCAGTAATCAAATCACAGCTGTTTGTGTGAGATCTGACAGGTCGATTACCTTAAAGAAAAAGTTGATTCTTTATATGAAGCTGATCAGAATGTGACTACATATTTGGTTAGATGATTGGCTAATGGGCTTACTTGGTTATTTTGGGGAATGACAGCCCTGTAGCCCTTTTTCATTCTCTGAGCAGCTGCAGTATGATTGAGAAATGAAACAATGATAATTGAGAAATGAAACAATGATAATACTTCCATGGGTAGCATGAATAATTCTGAATCATGTGGGTGCTACAGATCTCCAGAGGATTAATCATCAATTCTGACCAGGTTATCTGGGAAGATAGCATATAAATTTCAATCTAAGTGGATTTCTGTAGTTTCCCAAAGCACGGGAAGTAAAAAAGCATCTATGTAGAGAATGACTTCACTTCAGATGGTTAAAAGGAATGTCCAGTGACTAATAAAGAGTTCATATATTTCCAATAGTAGATTAAGGAGAGAGAGCCTGAGAAATGTAGGTGGAGTCTATTTTAAGGCTCTGAAATATTAGGCTAAGGACTTCATTCAGACTTTATTGGATAGGCAGGGGTGATCTGATTAAGATAATGCTCTGGGAAGATTAGGACTGTGAATTGAAGCGAAGAGAGACTTGAAGCCAGGAGATCAGTTACAAAAATAATGCCCTGATCCAAAGTCCTAATTCAGGGTTATGCTGTTAAGAAGAGAGGAAGGACTTCGGAAGAGATTTTTGCAGTGAAATTACATAGCTGCTATATAGTATGATGGTTTCAGGTAGAGAACAAGATTTTTTAATTTTAAACAAGCCCCATATAAACAGCAAGGAAAGCATTTCCCTCAGTATTTATTTGCATTTTTTATTGATGCTTTGTAATTATACATCATAGAGAGGTTCAGGGTGATAGAAACATACATGCATACGGCATTTCCCCTCAGCATTTTGATTGAGATGCTAGTGGTTATCAAGTGAAGTTCTTAACTTATAGTCATGTGAAATAGAATTGCAAAAGCAAAACCACTCCTGCTCTTTCAGAGTTTGGAAACAGTTCTTAGCTTTTTTCCTGATGCCATGTGTCCCCGATCCAGTTAGTTGAATAACTAGGAAGGGGCATCGATGCATTACTGTGGCCTTTATTTATAATACAATAAAAGGATGATACACTTTCTATGCTGGAAAAGACATTCAAGACTTGGTAAAGAAACATGTTCCAGAGAGGTCGCATGGCTCTTCTGTGGCACCTCAGCCAGTGGAGGAAGAACTAGGGCTCAGAGGTCCAGACTACAGGTGTAAATTTTCTAAGACTCCATGCAACTTGATCTCTACCTGCTCCAGGGACACTGACCTTTATTCTTTCTTTTTGTTACCATTCCATACCATTTTATTTGTTTTTATTTAAAGACACCTCCCTGAAATTCATAGAACCATACGTGATGCTTACCACTTTGTGTTGTTACCATTGTTATCTTTAGGAAGTACCTACACATTGAGGGAGCTATAAAACCAGGTAAATGCACAGAAGCCATTTCCTCCACTGTGGCTGGTGTTTTAATACATTGAGGTTTATAACCTAAAGTCTTTGGAGTAAATGCTGAAGTTTTAGTTTCTCCCTGTAAATTCTCCAGTTGCACTTGGAAGTTTTTTGTTGTTGTTGTTGCTGTTGTTTAGTTGTGCTTTGTTTTTAATTTCAGCCAATTCTTTTTTGTTTGTTTTTGTTTTGTTTTGATTTGTACTGGGGATTAAACTCAGGGGAGTTCTACCTCTGAGCTAGACTCCCAGCCCTATTTTATTTTTATTTTGAAACTGGGGCTCGCTAAGTTGCTCAGCCACCCAAGTACTGGGATGACAGGCCTGTGCCGCCATGCCCAGGTTTGTTTGGCTAATGT
Source organism: Glis glis (assembly GCA_004027185.1). Classification (NCBI taxonomy): domain Eukaryota; kingdom Metazoa; phylum Chordata; class Mammalia; order Rodentia; family Gliridae; genus Glis; species Glis glis. The sequence continues at coordinate 30,233 of PVJS01000016.1, forward strand.
TTCAAGGAGTTCTGTATGGCTTTCTAATTTACATGTGCAAAAATTTTTAAGTTATTTTGTTCCTTAGTTCATGGATGAGAAAGATGAAATCCAACTATCCTGGAGTAAAAGGTAGAGCCCTGGTTGGAATTCATGTCTTCTCAGGTCTGTAAAACAGACCATTGCTCACACTGGGAAGTGGCATGTTAATAGCCACACTGCCAAAGTGAACGACATTCAGAGAAGAACAACGAGGACATTAAAAGTTCTGCATTTTGGCTTATGAGCATGTGTTGAAGAAACTTGGGATGCTTCGAGGAGAGAACCAAAGTACTACATAATTAAAAAATTTGACACATCTGAGGCATTATTCTTTCAAGGAAGAATCCAAGACTAGAGAGTACAAAATGACTAAAGCAATTTGACCTCAGAAGGGACTGCCTTACCAGGCCCTGGGAGAGGACTTGCAGCCATGTTGCCACTAGTACCTCACTATTGGAAGATTGCATGGAACCATGTCTTAAACAGTTCTACTTAGAAGTTGTTTTTTTTGCCACTGAATTCATTTAATGGTGAGTCTGATACAAAATAAAAGTATGCAACTATATATTAGCCAGAATTTCTCTGTTTGAGGATAAGGAGGCCCCAACTCTAGAGAGCTCCCGAAGGTCCCTCTCTGAAACACTGCCTGTGTGATCATCTAGTTTGGAAATCTCTGGGGTAACAGATTTCCAACTCCCATTTCAATGGAAAGATATGACTTTAACTTGAGCAAGGTCATTTTGTGCTGTTGACTCTTTCTTTGCCCATGTCTATTGGGGAAGTCCACAGTCAGGTCTGTACTTGGGCAGAAGACCATCATTATCTTAATAGCTGGTCAATCCAACTCAAATCATTCATTGCCAATCCCATCTAGTCCCTGCTCCACCTGATCAAAAGGTATCCGAGTTGCCTGAGAAACTTAACCCAATAAAGTGAAATAAAAGAAGTCAAAATCTTGAGTGTATTAATTTCAGGATTTTAAGGAGGTATTTTTTTTCAATGATTCTTTCTCTGCACAATGTTCTTTTTCTTCCCAAAGTCTTAAATCTATGTTCAATCAAGAAGGAAATATGGGCTTGGTTTTTCTTAACATATCACTTTTGAAAAGAAAGAAGGAAAGAAAAGAAGGACAGGTATTATTAAATACAGTGTTACTAGAGTTATATGCTCAAATTATCATGTTATATCACATACTCCTCTAGAGAAGACATTTTGCACTTTATTTTTTTAATGCTTATCTGCATCATACATGACATCTAACCAACCCAAGGGAATGTCTGCGAGGCAGAAGTATGTTCAGACAAGTTTTCTACAAATTGCTGTTCACTGACTTTTCACACAGTGCAGATCTTGAGGAAATACTAGCAAACTAAACAGCTTCCCATTAATTACTCCTTGTTTTAAGCTTCTGAGAATAAACTGGATAAATAGTTCATATTCTGTTTGAATGCTGAGATATTCGTTAACATTTCGCTTGCTCCATTATTCCACCTACACATAGTAATCACAAAGGTTGAAACAAAAAAGATGTGGAGAGTGGAATGTTACATTAAACAAAGAAAGAATAAAACAATGCTCTGAACTGGAAACAAGTTAAAAAAATGTAATTTTTCAATTGCACAAAAGTTACCATGGCATTATCTTTCCTTTTGTGTCTGCTGGTGATTTAATTTAGTGGTTTTAGAAAACGTGTCTATTGCCGTGTTTAAAAATTCTAATTACAGCGATGGGTGAAGAAGTTGCCAAGTACAAGGGGTGTTTGTAGAGAACCTGCAAGACTGACAAGTGATTGACAGGTAAACAACCCCACTGTGCCCTTGTATTCCCTTCTGTGATGGTCGACTACAGATCCTGCATAAGCCTCAGGAAGTCGCCACCTTCCAATTTTTATTAAATGCTTGGCTTTGTGGATGTAAACAGTATTGTGCATTACCTAACTAAACATGCTACTTTCTTTTGTGGGCCACCCTAACTCTGTGTGGCGAAGATCTGCGAAATGAACAAGCACGGACTTTCCTTTAATGTGATTAACTGAATCTGAGCCCTGAAAAGCAAAGCAGAGTGCACATCACATCAAATAGATGGAAGACAGGATGTACATACAAAAATATATCAAAGTCAACTACTATGCTGAGCACAAGAGGGAGGGAAGGGGGAAGGAATGAGGCTGGGAATTGGGGGAGGGCTAATTGACTGATGTGTGCATGTCTACTTCTACCACCCTAAAACCCATCAAGATGTATGATTACAGTGCACCAATAAAAAAAAATAAAAGTGAATGGAAGGGATTGCATTTCTAGCTTGAAATGTTCTGTTTATGACTTGCTAGTGCCAGTGTGAAATTGCTCTTTCTTCTCTTGCTAATTCAAAGGCTGGTGGCTCAGGGCGCACACCCACATGATGTTCTACGCAATTAGAGGCTCTCTGAATTGTCTTTGAACATGTTTTACTACTGATATATCTTGATTTTCAGAGTGTCATATTTTTTCTTTTTTGGGCCCAGGCCCTTTTCCCCCACTTTTCTTTTACAAGTAGTTTTCTTCTTTCCTATGCATTTTTTACTGTACTTCTTAGTCTTCATTGCTTAACAATCATTATTATTGCCTGCTTTAATAAAATCTTCTAAAGTAGTTAGTAAAAATAGATGAGCACTGTCATAAACTATGATTCTTTGAAAGTTGGTTCATATGTTGAGTAATCAATTCAGATTTAAAAGGTTTTCCTGATATGAAACATTATGTTATCCGGAATTTTAAAATTCAGAGGAAAGTTTTCTGATCGAACCATTTTAGATTTCTGAGATGCTCTAAATGAATGCCTTAGGGTGTGGAGGCAAAATGTCCTTGTGTTTTTGTCTCCTCTACTTCAACTTGAATGCTAAGAACTTGGATGTTTTGAATGAGCTATTTGCCAGCAGATGACGAGAAGCCTAGTACACTGAAATCTGTGTTTGTTAACCAGAAAAATCTGGAAAAATCACATTTTTGAGATTGCTCAGGCCAAATTGTCTACCTAATAAATGTCAGTAGGGTAACCGAAATAGGGAGTATGACTATAATGAAATTAGACTGAGGTTGTTAGAGATTTATTATGTATTTATATTGCTAATTTAAAAATTCAGGGTTTTTTCTGAACAAAAATTATATACCTGTGTATGCCATGGTGTTTTCATTCACTTTCTAGACTGAAGGAAAAGTAGGAAGTTAAAAAAGGGAGGAGGGGGATCAGCATGAATTAACTCTGACTTAGCTGTAACCAATACCCTGTCTTCATAATATATCTCATAACAAAAATTTTTTTTGCATCATTGTGTTCCAAATGTTTGTAAGTTATTTAGAACTTGGAACATGTTTTCCCATAGAAACAATGTTGTAAATATTGGTTCAGTTCCCAGGCCAGTGCATACATCCTATTTAATCCATATGGATCTAAGAGAAAGTACCGATGTTTGGTTGAGTGCTGGGTCCTAGAGGCATATTGCAGAAAAGACACAGGGATGGCTTACTTTGTGTTTGCTTTCTGGAAAGAAAAATGGTCCAGTAGGAATCTTCAGAAGAAACCAATTTCAGCATTTGACCCTTCATTTTGTGCTTCTTACACAATGGTCCCAGAGCCCTTCTGTGCACCCATGGGGAAGGCAAGACCCACAAGTGGCTATCTAACCTGCTCTGGAAAAGAGAAACAGTCTGCTTCCACAGTTCCTGCTAGGTCAGGACTTTTCCATTCCTTTATCACTCTGGACTTATTGATAAGGTGTCATGATCTCAATATTCTAAGTGATTCAATCTTAGGAAAAATAACAAGACAGTAAATATTTATGAAGAATGAAAACAAAGACTATGAAGGTATGATGAAAATGTATCAATATGTTGTTGCTGGAAGTTTAAAGAAGTATTGGGGTTTTGTAGTGGTTTTAATATTTTTTTCTTTTTGGAACCATGCCATTTCTGTATAAACAACATAGTGTGTTTGCAGTAGACCTCAGTGAAGGTGACAGCACATTTGCTGAGAGGAGGCAGTGTCAGGGAGGTTGATATTAAGTTCCTTGTTCACATATTGGGGATCAGTGATTGATTGCATTATTTTTCCATAGCTCTTATTCACAGTTGCGATTTTACATTTCTCTCAGTGACTGCATATGTTGCCCCCACTCTCCTCTATACATAAGTGACTAGCGATTGTATCATTTACTTGCTTTTTGTTAATTTCCCCTGTTGCCACACCAGTTGTTCTCAGACCTGCTGGGACAAGCAGGTCAAAGACAACCACGCAGCGATGGAATCACAGTACCGCTGTTTCTTAACAAGCGTGAAGCTCTGCATTGCTTTGCGATAGGAGCGCGGGACCGATTGTACAAGTTCTGATGTGTATCAACAAGTGTAAAAACAAGTTTTATTACTGGAATGTTATGTCAACATTTTTTTAATGAAGGAATAACTTTTTTGTTTTCTTGTACATATACTTGGTGCAAAGCATGACTTTTTGTTTTTTGATGAGGAAAGAAGAAAACAGCATTTCGGAGGATTATGCACCTCATTTGGATATTTTGTCTGTTTCACTAAATAGAAAAGTCCTATTTTCTTCTCTTTATGTGGATTTTCATGACTATTTTTATCTAGAAAAGTATGGTTAAACATAGACTTCCAATGTAGGTATAGGTCTTTAATTTTGTTTGCATTGCTTATTTTCCTTTTCTTTCTTTTAAAGGTCTGTGGTGTGGTCTTCAGAATGTGGACTTTTTAGGCCCAACAGGGGGCGCTAATTCCATATTCTATTGAGGTTACCAGGCATCACTGCAGCTGCCCGTTTGTCAAAGCCAAAATACTGTCTCAGCATTGGCTGTCTGTAGGCCCCCATAACACTGCAAAATGGTGCAGTATTTCATATTAGTTATCTTTCAGTCAGTAATGCTAAATTTATTAATCTAGTATGGTTATGCCTAGGAAACTCTGAAATAAGGCTCATTATTTTCAAGCATATGATATATTTATTCAAGGTAAAGCTAATCTTATAACCTTTTCACAATAAAAAAAATCAGTGTAGAAAATATAGAACATTTTAATGCTCATAAAAATCCTTTAGATACAGTATATATTATGATTAGGTCAATAAAGATAGGAAAAACCTCTTTTCTGCATTTTAAACTAATCAAATTTATAAAATAATGGAAATCACATGACCCTGTTATATGAATTTTTTTCAAAAAACTGCATACCTTGCTATTTTTAAAAATAAAGATCTTCAACAAAGTTCAAGGTCTGCCATAATGAGTCACTTAGGGTGGTATTGAATTTCCATAATTGTTTGGTTCTGTGTTGTATTCTCAGTAAAGAGTGGGAATGGTTTTGGTTATTTGAATTATGTAGGGTGTATTTTGTCAGAAGACATTCTCAGAGATTGCAAAAATTTTTAGTCAGAGATTTACATTCATCTTGACAAGGAACGTGGATCTATATTGTGCAAGGATATTCATTTGTTTTCACTTTAGACTACATAAAATTTCATAATCTCTGTTATTGCTATTTTTACACATTAACTCCATAGCTAGCTACATATCTAAATATCCTAGGTTATGACATATGATGAATGCATTTGAGTTCTCTCACACACATGAAGATATGCAGACACACACACACACACACACACACACACACACACACACACACATTCTCTTGGTTCTCACTTTCAACAAAACTTTGGGCTTTATTTGCTGTTTATTTAGTAACAAGCATAGTAATGGATATATGTTATATGTTAATTGACTAATGATTGATCACTTCAAATTTCAAAATAAACAAATCTCCAGTTTACTGTTTAATTTTAGCAACAGTAAATTAGGAAACAATACCATACATTTAGGAAATGTACATATATTTTTCTTCTGTGGTGCTCTTCGTGTTTGGGTGTGCGCACATGCGCACATGTATTTTAAGTTAGCTTCTGCTAGAGCTTCATTCAAATATTATAATGTTACCAGGAGCCCAAAATAAAAAAAGTGTAAATTTGAAGTTTTATTTTTAAAAAGTTGGATCTGACATTATGATTTTCTAATTAAAAGATTAACCTCACTACTCACTAGTCTTTGTATTCCTTCAATATAGCTTACATTGTTTTCTATATAGTAAATACTTTATGAATAAACGGATGAATGAGTAGGTAAATTCTTACTGGTTATGGAACCTACATATGCTATGTCTACCCGATTTACTCATGAGGTTGAAAGGTAAATCAAGTGAGGTATGAAAGAGCTTTAAAAATCGTAAATATTTTTATAATTGTGAAATGATGAATAACGATAACACCACATTAACATCACTCAGAATATTGACTATTTTTGATATATCTTTATTACAATATTGGGAAAGACACAAACATATTGTCTGTATGAAAGTTTTAATATGATAATGTCTCTTTTTTGTATTGCTGCAGTGAATCCTGCTCATAGCAATGACCAAATAGGTTCACATTTGCTAAGATTAGGTTCTTGTTATACCCAATTTCCTCTTTGTTCTTCAGGTATCAGGATGTCATTTTACCCCAATGGCCAGGCATTAATGGGGCATGCTGGCTCTATTGTAGGTGCTCCTTATGCGGTATTAGTTCTACACTCTCTGCTTTTAATTGAAGTGCTACGTAGTTAGTCTCCTATCAGGAATTCTATTTCCTAGAAGAACCAAAGGAGAAAACTCTATTGAAACCTTTCCAAATACTATTCCTTTTAAATGATTAGAAGTATTTTGATTAATGAGGTGCTATTAGGGGATGATGGCGTTTTTGTGTGTAAATAAGAATTGAGATTTAAAAAAAAATGTTATAGAAGACCATTTTAGAATAATCCCATCCCTCATGAGAAACGTTGTCTTGACAGAGTATCACATATAATTAGAAATGATGAATATTTTATTTCTTGAAGGCAAATTCTCCCTAAGTATGCTAGACAGTGATCAGGCTAAATGTTCATCAGGCTCAATAATTTCCGGTGCAAAAATATACTGACTATCGACTTTTTAGTTCAATAATAATCAGGCCTAGCATTTTAGTTTATAGGGAAAGGACTTTTAGATACGTTTCTTACTAGTATTTTGTGAGATAAGAAAAAGAGATGTATTGACCTCATTTTACAGAAAGAGTACATTTCTACTAAGTAATAAAAATAGAACCACAGAATTTAAGATTAGTTTTTTTTCTTCTTTTTTTATTTTGTACAAGGGTGCAGGAGCTTGTGACACAATTCAGAGTTTCCACTCATGTTGGAATCTCTTGTTTCTTGTTTGTACTTTTTTCAATTAGCATTATGTAATCATTCTACCTATGAATGAAGAGTTAGCTAAAATTAAAATATTCAACTTAAGTTTCAACCTTCCTAGAGTGTTCATGATCTAAACAAATGACTATTTAAATGAAAAGACAAGACTCAAACCTCATTTTGTGTAGTCACCTATGATATCAGCCATCTGACATTTATCCAGTGTCAACTGTGTGGCAGGCCATGTGGGATGCTCCAGTTAAATAAAACATAGTTCCTGTGGGAAGGAGGGAAGGACACGGCCACACAAAGTAGTCACCAATCTTCAGAGTATTGAAATCAAAATTGCTACATGGAGGTCAGAAGGTACGCAAGGGCAGGGAGACGAGGTGAGACTTGAGGGTTATTGCTTTTGAAAAAGGGAGTGTATTGTAGAGGGAGGTGAGGGTAGGGGTGTATCAGCCAAGTGGAGGAAATGACACCTGCAGTCTAATGCTGTCAGGGAGCAAGAGGGGGGAAGTAAGGACTGGGGAGGAGATGGCATGTTAAATGGGGCCTGACACTAGAAGGACTTGGTGCAACTTTAAATCAAACATTTATCATTTATGAAGGTCTTTTACCATGAACCCAACAACTTTGTGAGTCCTACTTGTTTGTGTCTGAATACATGGGATACAGAGCTTTCTTGGTAGAAACTTACGTTCTGTTACCACCTATATAGCTATATCAGAATCCATTCACTTAATGAAATCTTATAACGGAATTACAATTAAAGTTTAATATGAGACATACTTTATGTTTCATTCACATATACATTTGCAAATGTCAATGATTCAGCCACATCATATTGACTGTAAATTAAAGTGATGTATGACATACTTTAAGTTTATACTACATAAGACTTATTTAATACAAATTCACTGTTTGGATTCTATTCATAAAAGTGTAGAATTTAATTGAAGATTTCCAGTGATTGGGTTCAGAGAGCTGCTGTCAATGTCTGGGAAATCAGCCATTTATCTTGACAAAGCATTGAAACAAGGGTTCAATCAAAGTGTAGTGACTCTATTTATATTTCTTTCTCTTATATTTTGTTCACTGAAGAAGAATTTTTTTATTAGCCTCTATCATCAGATCACATTTCCTCTTGGAGAAGCTCTGAGGTCTTGAATCCAATACGTAATTACAACTGATATTTTAATTGAGAAGATAAGGTATAAAAGACAGTACATTTCACAGAAATGAAAGATGGCCTCATCCTCTCTTCCTTTTCCTCCTCTGTGCCTAGGTCTGTGTTAGTAGAAAATACCAAGTTCTGTACCATGAACTTGGTGCCCTCAAGGAGCTGACCATCCTCTAACTGGATGGACGCTCCATGAAACCACAGCAGTGTCAGGAAGATAGGTCCTAGTTGGTGTAGGCATGTATACATGTGATTTCTACTGTCTTTGTGGAGCCTTTTAGAAAAGCACTTGAGTGTGGCTCTAAAGAGAAAATGACATGCTCCAGGAGCTGAGGATGGGGGAAGAGCATTCCAGCTAGCGGGAATGGCAGGAATCAATACACAGACCTACAAAGGAGAGTGAGTGGTAAGTTGAGAGGAAGGGTAGGAGATGGACCTGGTGCGACTGGGTGAGCCCTTAAGTGAAGTGCTGGAGTTTGGATTTCAACTGGTAGTTCGGGAAGAGCATGGAAAACGTTGAAGCTGTGCTGAATTCTGTAAGATAGAAAAACAACTGCAATTATGGGGGTAGGTTTTAGGGATTGGGCAGATGTTATTTCCCCTGCAGTGGTTTAGCTGAGTTGGCAGAGGAAATGTTTTACGTTTCTCTCCTGTAACACATAGTCCCTCCTACAGTACATTACTATATACACTACATAGTACCTGTTTATTCAGTCAATGAATACCACCCTTCTTCCCCCTACCCTAATGAAAAGCCCAGCTAGAAGACTTTTACAAAAATAAGAAAGAAAGGGAGGAAGGGAGGGAAAAAAGGAAGAAAAGAAAGATGGAAAGGAAATGAGATGAAAGAGCTAAAGATTGAAGTATAAAGCAGTGGAAATAGATAATATACACTGGATTTGATGAATATTTCAAAGGAAAACTCAAGAGGTAATTGACTGTAAAGGAAAGTGAGGAATTATGGTAGATACTATGTTGACCCAGTGAATGCCTTTCCTTGAATCTGCACTTGGCCATGTGACATATTGGTCCATGAGACATTAGCAAGTGAAAGGCAAGAAGGGTTTGAGAAGCACTTGCATATTGGTAATTGTTTTCATGGAACGCTTGTGGTTAGAGCACACCTTCTTAGAACAGTTGTCATGCCATGTGGAACCTCAAGAAGAGACATAAAGAGGTCCCTTTGGAGGAAAGGTGAGATTCAGAGCCGTGTCCCCATCTGTGTCCCCAGCCAGTCCCAACTGTCATGCCAGTTTTGCAACTTCCAGCCATCTATTCAACCCAGCTACACCCTGGCTTAGATCACAGAAGCTCAAGAGATAATGGACTGGTGGTTGTTATTTTAAGTCACCAATTTTGGGGTAGTTTGACATGTAGCAATACATCACTCCAAAAGGAAGCAAGAATGGTTTTAATGTTTATGGGCTGAATTAGTCTGGTGGATGGTAACACCTTCATTCTCTGACATAAAAAAATGCAAGAAGAGTAGCCCTTTTGCTAGTATGCTTGACTCTGAATTCCTGAAGAAAGAATACATTTTTTTTTACTGCATCTTACTAAAAAAAAAAAAATCTGCTGAATGCAGAACTGCATGCAAACAATACTTAGGGCAATGTTGTGCCATTTTATTTTTGCTAGACTGACAACTTTCCAAGTGGCTTTCTTTTTTATTTTTTCCTTTTGGTTATTATAGACCCTTGTGATCTAAATTCCAAATGATGACAGCAGGTGTACACAAGCATACTACACACACACATCAAAAGGAAGAAAAATATTTGTTGAAATGGAACCAGCTAGATCACAACTCATAGGGAAAAATCCCTGAAATTAATATATACACAACTATCTATAATATAGGGTAAGCCAGGCCTATTCTTTATGTTAAATTAAATCTAACCCACATAGACTACCATGTGTAGGAAATCTCTAATTATGCACACAGCTTGTATACTTGGGTAAGAAAGTTTGGGTTACCATAGAAATGAGAGGCAAATGATGTTTGGGGATTAGTTATTATTTTCTGATGAAAACATGCAATCAAGCAGGACTAAATATATTATGATGCGCACATAACATGACTTAAGTATAATGAGTTTCAAATCTATAAGTTCCTCCTACAAAGTTTTGTATAATTCTTATGTCTTCATTGATATGAAAGTTTAATTTCGCCAAGAAACAAGCCTTAGCATCTTGGTCACCCAGGAAGAAAGGAAAGGAAAAAAAGTAATTGAATTAAATCATTGGAAGAGGATGATGGGAATAATTTTTTGTTTTGCTTCTGAACCTTGAATCAGCAGGGGGCAGTAGAACATTTTGAGTGGAGAACACCAAGAAAGGGACACTGGTCAGTGGAGGACACTAATATCTCTCAGGAGGTGATTTTTTTTTGTTTTAAGACTATATTTGATCATTTCCTTTCTCAGTCTTGCAAGCTGTAGTCATATTTAGTCAACACTAGTGTTAAAGAACCACCACCCATTTAAGAAAAACGAACTTTTGCTCTTTTCTCAACTTAATCGGTAAGAAGAATTTGCTTTCATGCATAATATATAACATTGATTCGTGTTTTAATTCCCATTTCCTCTTCTGTATTACTTTGTTTGAAAGGTCCAATAAATAGGGTAGAGGGTCTCAAATTAAGAAGTATGACCATTATAAGCCTGTTCATACATTGCGTGTTGAGTTTTTACTAGGTGCTTGGGTTTCTTTATCCCATGGCACATTCTGGTGTTTTAGTAAGTCAGATCAAATCAGTCTTCATCCTCAGAGAAGTCCTTTCCTCCTGCTTCCCTGCCTTTGTTCACATTGTATCCTTTACCTAGGATCCTCTTTTCTGATTTCCATGACTCAAGTTATAATCGGTTCTTCAAAACCTACGTCAGATGCTGATTACTGGTGACCTCTGATATTCCCCCACACTTGCACCCTCTGTTGAATTCTCCTCTCAGCATCCATACCCTAAGTCACACAAGTCCATTTTCTACCTTAAAGAAAACAAATAATCACTTAAGTACATCTGTTTTCTTTATAGGATTGTCAGCTCTTTAAATGTAGAAATTCACCTCTGGGCACACACAGCACCTACTGTGGTTTTTCAGTTATTTGTCATTTGATTGGTATGTGTCCCATCAATACTTGCAGCTACTCTTATTGAGCTTCACCTATGTTGCATTCAGGTCCAAGAAGGTGGGGGTGAAAGGACAGGACACTGATATTTATCAAGTGCTTGATTGTGTTCCAAGGACTCTAGTTCTTTGTGTCAGGACTCTAAATCCTCATAGCAGCTCTTTAAAGTAGTCAATATCATGTCCCTGCTGCAGAGGATGTGGAGCTTACAGGTAGTAACTTGTCCAAGTACCCATGGATAATGTGAAGCAGAACTGAAACTGAGACCCAGCCCTCTCTCTCTCTCATCACCTCCAAAGCCCATATTGTTTTCACGACAGAGCAGGTAGTTATTTATTACCTACTATGGGCTACACTTTGCTTTAGGAGCTATTGATTCTACATTGAATAATATACTATCTTGTCTTTGAAAGGCTTACATTCCAGCAGGGGAGAGATTAAAGTAATTATTATGAGTCTGAGTGATAAGTGCTTTAAAAGTGTCCTGTGGGTACCAGGCAAGGGACCATTAGCTCTGGCTGCCAAGAGATGCTCATTGTGCAGAGCTGCGGATGAGACTTGGGACGCGATGGGCCTTGAGGCTGGGCAGTTCATCTGGTGGAGGTGGTAGAAAGGCTCCGCAGGCCAAGGAACATGTCAGGGGCCAAGAAACTGGATGGCATAACCCGAATACTCAGTGGATCCCTGGACTGGGAGTGGACCTCAGAGTCTGTGCACATGGTGAAAAGAGGGAGGAAAATGTAGCCACCGTATCATAGGGTCTCCTGAGCATGCCAGGGAGCCAGTAGGTAACCTAATGTGTCAAGTTACACTGAGGCTGTGGTTTATATCCTATAGATTAGATATCAAAGAGAGGGTTTATACTGATACTGTATGGTCACTTGGGAAACGTATAAGAGGAAGCATAACTGGTGTAGAAAGCAGGGCTTTGAAGTGAAATACAGGAAGCATTGAATCTTGGTTCTGACAGTTACCAGCTATCCAATCTTGACCTGTCCCCCAACTCTTCTGAGTTTCTGTCATTGCCCCTGTAAAATGGGGGTATTCACTTCCTCAAACACTCATGGCAGGGACTAGTGAAGGGATGGAGCACCTAACAGAACAAGAGTGTACTAAACATAGACTTACGAATATGCTTAATTTTCTACCTACAAATGTACTTATAAAGTGTTGGTAAAGAAGCATTAAATTTATAAGACCATATATATTCATATGTTGATATGTGAGATAATATCAAATTTATAGTTGTATATATATATATATATATATATGTATATATCTGCATTTTTATGTAATTTAGTGAAATTCTGATGTCGGAAGGACATGGAAATGCTTGCCATTTTCTTCCATTTAACAGTATGAAATAAAAAGTATTTTGTTATTCTTCATTGAGTCCTACTTTTGAAGTTTTGAGAGTAATTCTAACTTTGTGGCATTCCTAATTTTAGGATTCTATCATCAGGTTCATCATTATTATCATTGTTAATTTCAAATTATAAAGGATATGATTATCCTGGTTTCTAAACCATTTTCCTTGGTTTTCGGGTATGGATAATTAATAATAGTACCGTGCCTGCTACCAAAATATTTTTTGCACAAAATCAGATCCTTGATGTTTTTTTAAAGTTAAAAGAGCAAATATGCTTGAACAATGAAGTTATTTTCATGTATTTCACAAACTACTTTGTTGTTCCCTGAAAGGTTTTCGGTAATAACACTGATTAAAGTGTGAAGGGCTTCCATTTAGCATTCCCTGGGCTAAAACCTTCTCTACATGCTGACAGCCTATGTTGACTCTTTGCATAAGGCACTGAACCCTTTTGAACCCTTTTCTTGTTTATAACTAATCTTTTTTTTTCTACCTTGGTCCCATCTATTTTATTCTTCTCCACAGTCCTTTTTTGTCATCTATTTCTATTTCTCCTATATTTTTCACTTATAGCGCTTTATTAGCTCTTTTTCTCTGCCTGTAAATGTAGTTAAGACTCTGGTCTTCAGAAAGCAACAAAACCAGCCGGGCATGGTGGTACAGGTATGTAATTGTAGTACTTGGGAGGGTAAGACAGGAGGATCGCAGGTTCAAGGACAGCCTCAGCAATTTAGTGAGAGAGGCTTCATTTCAAAAACAAAAACTAAAAATAAAATTAAAGAACTGGGAGTGTGGTGGCTCAGAGGTACAGTGCTCCTGGGTTTAATCCCCAGTACCACAAAAGAAAGAAAGAAAGCAGCAACAAACAAAATCTATTTTATTGTTTTCCTACTTGTTTTTTTTCAGTATTATAGTTTTATTATAGCAGTAAATAGTTGTCACAGTGAGTTCTACATACATATACAGAATTATTATATTTAAATTCATATACAACCATACTTACATTTTTAAGTTACACTTTTGAAAGTAGAAGATGAAGTACAGCTGAAGTTTTACAGCAATGAGAAAAAAATATACAAGACAAAAAAAAACAGGCATAGTCAACAATAAAAATACAACTATCATTCTTGATATAACATGTGGAAACTTTTTGTTAGAAAACTACATCTTCTTAATCTGATTGTCCAAATCATCAAAATATGGAAGATTCAGTGCCATTTGGCCAGAAATTCATTTGGCGGGATCATAGCGTAACATTTTTTAGAGCAAATCGAAGCCATTTTCATCCAAGTCTTTGACATGAGATGCCAGCCTTCCTGGGTTCCACTTGGGAAATGTATTCTTCTAGTCCTCTAGAGATTCCATTTCTGGCCACACTTCATTGTTGGGAGTACCCAATGCTCTGAAGATCCTGAAGAGTTGATTAATTTCTGCATCCCTGTGGAAAAGTGGTTTCTTAGTTGTCAATTCTGCAAATATGGTGCCTGTACTCCAGATGTCAACTGGAGTGGAGTATTGAGCTGAGCCCAGAAACTTCTGGAAATCTAATCCAGAGTGTTACCACCTCATGTATATATACCCTAATAGGTATTCCAAAAGCTCTGGTAAGGCCAAAATCAGTGAGTTTAATTGTTCCTTTGTCATCAATCAATAGATTTTGAGGTTTTAAGTCTCTGTGAAGAACTCTTTTAGAGTGACAAAACACAATCCCCTGAAGGATTTGGTACAAATAACTCTTAAGAAGTGAAGAATCCATGAATTGACCAGGAGGGATAGAATACAAGTATTTCTTGAGATCCATGGAAAGGAATTCAAAGATGAGATATAACCTGGATTCCTGCATAAACACATCCTGAAGACTGACTATATTTGGATGACAAAGTTCTTTTAATAGAGAAATTTCCCAAAATGCAGTACTAGGAACCCCTTCCTCTTTGCTTTCTAGTCTGATTTCCTCCCTTCCTTTCTTTCTCTTTCTTTCTTTTCCTTCCTTCCTTCCTTCCTTCCTTCCTTCCTTCCTTCCTTCCTTTCTTTCTTTCTTTCTTTCTTTCTTTCTTTCTTTCTTTCTTCTTTGTCTCTCCTTCCTTCCTTCCTTCCTTCCTTCCTTCCTTCCTTCTTTCTTTCTTTCTTTTTTTAATTATTGGTACATTGTAATCATGCATATTGATGGCTTTCAGGGTGGTAGAAGTATGATTTTCTTCATGGCTACCACTTGACCTGTAGTTTTGTGTCTGCCCTTATATACAACTCCATAAGTATCTTCTCCAACTTTCTCTATTTTAGTATAGTCTTCCATAGTTATTCAGTAGGTATGATAGATCCTTGATTTTCCAACCACCCATCACTGATGATAAAATAATTATAAAGTCATTGAATAAGTGACTCCCTAAGAAGTTCTATTGCTCACATTCATCCCGCGGTGGCCGGAGCTGCAGCTACCATGTCCATGGTGTGCCACACGCAACTTCCAAGGACCAGCTTTGAAGTCAAGTCTCCCTAAGTATTAAGATCCTGTTTGCAGGGCCTGGTGGTACACACATTATTTGGGAGGCTGACAGGAGGATTACAGGTTCAAGGCCAGCCTCAGCAACTTAGTGAGACCTTGTTTTAAAATAAAAAATAGAAAGGACTGGGGTGTAGCTCAGAGGTAGAATTCCCCTGTGTTCAATTCCCAGTACAAAAAAAAAAAAAAAAAGACCCAGTTTGTCTCCTCTCTACTGCACGACATACATCATGGTATATTTATTTATTTTCTGTATCCACTACCTAATTTCTTATTAAATCCTCTATCCACTGTGATAAACTCCACCTTTTACTACCGCACTACTAAAATCATTTCTAACCTTCCTAAACTCCTCTCACCACATCTGGATGCTCCAGTGTTAGTCTTCATCTGCTATTTTGGACAAAATTTACCACTGGACAAAATTTACTACAATCTTTTCTTCATCCATCAACATTTTCTCAAAAAAAAAATTTTTTTTTTGCTTTTTCTTCCCCACCCCCTCATTTTGGACATACTTTCTGAGCAAGCTCACCAATTTTCAAGTTTTTAACTATACCACAAACTGACGATGCTATATCTTCATTACTGCACTTAAGATTCATACATCAAAATATTTTCCAGCCATACAACCTTGGATGAAAAATTAGCAAATCAAATTTAGCCAACACAAAACAATGCTCTTGGTGTGCTGACCTACTCCTTCTTAAGGCCAAGGATTTGTTCAGATTTCTCCTTTTTTTTTTTTTTTTTGTCCACAGCACCATCATCCCAAAATCACCTAGGATGTAACCTGGTTATCGGACTTAGGTTTTTCTCTTATTCCTGTGTCCAGTAAAGTGCATGCCTGACTGTTTTGGCTCTAAAATATGTCTTGAATCTTTGTCTTCCTTTCCTATCCTATTCACCCTTGTCCCAGTTTTGCCTCTTGTCCTCCCTTGCCAAGATTGTTGCCTTGGTCCAGTCTGTCTTTCTGGCCAGAGGCATGAGCTTCCTCCACTGATTTTACCCCAAATGAGCCTCCCAGGTTAATTATCCTGAAAGTCTTTCATGGTGCTTGGCCTCGTCTCTCATTTAATTTCAAGTTACTTTCCACTTCCAACTCTTCAAAGGACAGGAATGGGTTTATTATTACCTCTTCTTTCAGAGCCTATCACAGTGTACGTAGTCAATAAATCCTCATGAACTGAACTCAGTATTTTATACCCAACAATTTTGATCAAGGAAATTAATGTGTGGGTAAGTTGGAGTAATTAGAAAACTGTGTGTGTGTGTGTGTGTGTGTGTGTGTGTGTGTGTGCTGGGTACTGAATCAAGAGCCTGGGGTGTGCTAAGCACATATTCTACCACCAAGCTACACCCCCAGACACAGCTAACAGTTTTTAACTTTAAACTCAACACTTCCTTTTAAAACCATGTTGTCATGACAAGATTATCACCCCTCAGATATTTATGTGCAGAGGTAAATATTTGAAACAAAGTTTTGTTTTTCTAAAGGTATAAAATAATGTTGAATTTCTTTGCAATCAATTTGAATGGCAGTGCTATAAATTAAAATTCTGGTAATCTGTGTAAAATATTAGTGAAGGATTTGGTGCAGTATTGATAAGCATTTTTATATTTTTTCTCAATATAAGTCAGTAGAAATATATTTGTCAAATTTTGCTGCAAAAATGTTTATTAATTTTTCTCAAACTTATATTGCATGCCATTCATGGCACTGAATAGTATTAATTTGGTTTGTAAGTTTTGTTCTCATGAATAAGAGTTTTAGAGTTATGGAAAATAGTCCAATCCATGATAATATTTGTGTGTAACTATTCTAATTGAGAATGGACTACTCTTTATACAATACTTGCTAAATTATACAGGATATTGAGGCTTGATTGCTTGAAAATTTAATTTAATTTTGTTTCAAATGTACTCTATTAAGCCACTATAAATGTGCATCTAATAACTTATTTAAATTAGTATTCATATGGAAACATATTGAGTTTTTCACGGTTCTTAGTATTAGCCTATTTCTGTGAGCATTTCAGCTTTCTAATACAAGGAGTGCAATTTGAATTGTTTACTGATGTAAGCCACTGGTTATTTTCAGGCATAATGGAATAATGGAGTTTAGCCACAATGTGGTATTTTCTAAAAGCTCATGAAGTATTTCATGAATAAGATTAGCTAAAGAATTTAGTCTTGTTTTATGACCATGACAGTTTAGGTGTGCAACTTGAGAACTTTGTATTTTCAGAACAGTTTCTCAGAGTGTTATTTTAAAGAAAATGAAACTCTTTCTTATAGGATCTGATATTGAGTTTCCACTAACTGTGTTAAATATCAAGTTTTAAATTACAGCATGGAAAATTTGGGTTACTCACCTGTTTAGGCATTTTGTGTGTGTGTGTGTGAACCAAGGAGAGTTTAATAGTTACAATCATCTAAATCTGTTACACATATATGATGGTAATATTTTTATTGAAATACTGAGGATTTTATAATTTCATCATGTGCAGAATGTCTTGGAGACTTTGTTTCTTGACACCCTCTCCCTAAAATCGTTTGTCCCTGCACACAGTATTTTGAACAGGCAGTCAGGGCCAGAGGCTGGCGGGGGCCTGGCTGAGGGGGGGTAACTCTGAGATGGCTGAGTCAGAAGTAAGACTGGAACATTCTCTTCTGTGAGACTGTTGGACCTCAGCAGCTTCTTTTAGTCACAAAGAAAACTATGGCCCAGAAGAGTAAAACATAGTTTCCTATCATGATTGGATTTTACAAATGGCAAATTTAGTTTCATTTAAGTTCTTATAGTCTGTAAAATATCTCTTTTGTTGTTGTTGTTGTTGTGAAGATTTTTTAAAGGCCAAAAGAAAGATAAAAAACAACAAGGCACTTACAGAAAAAAAGAAAACATTTAAAACTCCTAGAAACATATCCTGGGAATAAATGTTACAGTTTTAATTATTTCAGTGGTTTACTGAATTGACACCATTTCATAAATATTAAATGAATGCCATTGTAATAAAATATTAGCATGAACTTATGATAAATAATGTTATATTCCTGGGTCAGCATTTCTTTTTGTATTAAATCATATTATGAGTTCTTTATCAAATGAAAAGTAAATTGCCTTTCGCTAGTCTCATATATGCATCATAATGTTACATTAAAAAATTATAAAAATTATATAGACATAAATCCTTTGAGAATATAAATGGCTATATTCCAGAGAGGTACAGATTGTTTTAGATTATCATTCTTAGTTTAGGTTCACTAATCATTTTCATAAGCAATTCCTTTGTATAGATTTCCAGAAATTATAGTTTTTGGGTATAAATAAAATTAAAATACATATTAAAGGAAGTATTATTTAGTGCTTAGTGCTTATAACTGACATTTTTATCTCTCTCTTCATATAGAAAATAGATTTTTGTCTTATTATTTTATTCTAATACTGCTTTGATAGGGTTCTTTTTTTTTTTGCGGTACTGGGGATGGAACCCAGGGGCATTCTGCCTCCAAGCTACACCCCTGGCCCTATTTTTTATCCTTTATTTGAAACCAGGTCTCACAAAGTTGCAGAGGGCCTCACTAAATAGCTGAGGCTGGCCGCGAACCCGGATCCTCCGGTCTCCACCTCCCAAGTACTGGGATTACAAGTGTGCACCACCATGCCCGGCGATAGGGTTCTGTGTATAAGAAATTGACTGTAATTTTTATGTCAAATTTTCAATAGAGGTATTACTGCTATTCAGCTATTTAAAATATTTTTAATGAACATTAACCCTTAAGCTTTTGTCTTCTAAGAATGTTTGCTCAGGTAGAAGATTGACAAGAAAGTAAAGAACTAACCCTCACCAAAGAATAATACCAAAGGTTTTGAATTGCTGTAGTAAACTATGTGGCACTGGGTCAGAGGGATATTCATGCAATAGTGATTTCATGAAAATATTGCATCCTGGCAGTAATTGTATCTGCCAACCCCCAAGCATGATAGCCCCTGATATTTTCTCTCATAGTTATTTGTGTCTCTTCTCACCTTTATCAAATTTGTAGCTGAGAGATTTGTATTTTGATAGAAATTTACCATGAAAACAGATTGTGCTGGGTCTGAATGTAAAAAAAAAAGAAAAAAAGAGTCCAACCTTTTTGCCTCTAGCCATACCTAACCATTTCTGCTAATTATAAGCTCATGGGTAAACTTGTGATAACCAGTCACTAACAATCGCGGGCAATCATTATGAGAAATAGCATTTAAAAGTTAGAAAAGAAAACATTTAATGGCTTTGCTTCATAAATAAGAACATTTTAGAGTTATAGAAAATCATCCAATCAGTGATAATCACATTACATTCAGGAGAAATTACTAAATGACGGCACTTAACATTTAGATTTTTTTTAACATGCCCCTTCAAAGAACTGAAATTTAATTTACACACAAATTTTGTATAAAGTTAATATTTTTGCCATTTTGTTACTATTACATTTATTTTGTGGCCTGAAATGTTTTATGATTATATTATAAAACAAATGTCTTTGACAATCTCCATGGATGATTGTGTTAGAGTTTGACATGATTAAGCCTTTTTTTCCCTTTTTTTCAGTGCTATGACTGGGATAGTGTTTCTAGACCAGTTGCAGGGTTTTGTTCAGAGACCATGTTGATTTGATTAACCAAGTTCTCCTGGAGCCTCTTGTCACAATATTTGGCTTTTTGTAAAAAAAAAAAGTGGACTTCTGATTACGCTCTGCCTCTTATTATTTCCTCTAAAATGTATCCATTTCGTTGCCTAAGAGTCTTGGATTCCATGTCCTTATAGCTATTTTTAAAGTTACAAAGATAAACATTTTAGCCAGTGCGAGATATAGAATGCAATTCTTGTTTTGTGCATATTGGATTGGATTCTCAGGCCTGAGAAAATTAAAGTTGAAAATTAGGTGATAAACATATTTCAGCAAACCCAGGTCAGGTATGACGTAGTGGAAATTATCTGTCTCTAGTGTCAGAAACACCTGGATTTACATCCCAGCTCTCTTCCTATTGGCTGTTTTATCTTGGACAACTTTCTGCATCTTGATTTTCTTTTCTGCAAAATGTAAATAACAACTTTTCCCTCTCAGGATGAAATGAGATCATATGAAAGATCTGTGAGGAAGAGAAGCAGTGAGTGATAGCAAAGTTCAAATTCCTTTCTACTTGGAAAATATTTAAATTTTAAAGATGAATGTATCTGTAAATGCATATTTATTCAATAAGTTTATATATTAAATCAGTGTATACGTAGGTATTTACTGAGCTCTTGCTATTAGCAGACTCTGTTCTAGATTCTGGAAATACATGATTTAACAAAACAAAGACCTCAGTCCTTGTGGAGTGTAATATTTTAGAAAGTTAATATTGCAGGCCTTCCTTCAATGTCACTAATATTTATTTCAAACAATTCAGCTGTATTAGCTATCTGTTTTTTTGGTTTATAATATATTCATATTCCCATGAACTAATAGAAGAAAAAGTTGAACAGAATAAGGATTATTTATTTCTCATATAAAAAGAGGTCTTCTGAGTTGATTTTTTTTTAAAAAAAGCAATGTTAGAGCAATTGAGTAAATGATATTAACAGGTAATTCACAAAAGAAGAACTGCAGATGGCCAATAAATCCATGGAAAGCTGCCCAAACTCACTAGCAATCAGGAAAATGCAAGTAAAAACAAGGATATCTGGGAGCTTTTTGCTCATAAAATTGGCAAAAAGGAAAAATGTTGATAATACCCAGTGTTATTGAAGGTGTGGGTAAAATGAGCACATTTCTACATAGGGATATGAATTGGTAACTTTTTTTTGGAAAATAGACTATATTACCTAATAAAATTTAAAATAAAAAAAGGTCATGCTTCTGATTCAGCAGTTTTTACCTTAGAAATCTATCTCATAGAAACAAAAGTACCTATATGTAAGATTGTGTCTCCCACATTGGTGTACATTGTTATCTGAAATAAAGTTGAGAAAACAACAACAAAAAAGACCCTTGAAGTTTCTCAGTAAGGAGACATTTCAAGACAAAAGCACCAATACATGAAATTATATTTGTGAGAGGAAAACTTGAAAATTTATGAATGTTCATAAAAATGGGAGTAGTTCGATGAATTATGAATCCTAAGTATAGATACTTTTAAAAATGAGTTAACACCATCATACATGAACATCTATGATGATTTATTAAGTTGGAAAAGCAAATTGGCTTGCAATGAAGTTATATGCTCACACTTTTGTTTTAAAAGTTCCATTTTCAAGATTGCTTAAAATTTGAAGATGTTTTACAAATGCAGAGAAAGGACAGAATGGATACCAAATCGCTAATATTGGTCACTTCAGTGTGATGGTACAACACTTGACCTTCTTTTTACATTTATTTGAGTTGATACAATTGCCACTTTATAAAACTGCAATAAAGAAACAAAAAATAGAAAAGTTAAAATTTTGAACTATATGGTGTGGGCTGTGTGTGGCGGCACACTTCTATAATGCCAATACTTGGGAGGCTGCGACAGGAGGTTCAGAATTTTGAGGCCAGCACACAGTGACATTTCAAAATAAAATAAAAAGGGTTGGGGTATAGCTCAGAGGAAAAATGCCCCAGTGTTAATCCCCAGTACCACAAAAATAAGTATAGTGTTTTTAAGGGTTCATTGGTATATCTCTTATCAGTGTCAGGGCCAACACAGAGAGGTCTCCTGTAATGCTCTACTTTATGGCATGTGTTTCGTGGATATTTCAATCAATCATTAATTAAAATATAGTGAGAACTCTTTATCCAAGGAATTTTTTAACACATGGACACATACACACAAGCTGTAATACTTACATTGTATATATTGACTATGTGTTTATTATCTACTAGTATGTATTCATAATACTTTGAAGACTATTATGTGCAATGTACCTTTATCTATGAATGATTTTCCTGTGTAGTTTGGAATTTTGAGTGGGAGTGTGCCAGGCAGGGATAGTAACTGAGCCCACAATAAAATTCCCTCCTTCTGGCTTCCTTCCATTCTCCAAACGTTGTGAGCAGGGCAGTGGATAAAGAGTTTTATGTGTTCATTCACTCAGTTATTCCAAGTTTTATTGCTTGCTAAGCCTTTTGGGGGGATCAAAGATTATTCATAGTTCTTTTACCTACAAGGAGTTTATAGTTCTGCAGGTTATAAATGTGTCATCATTTCTATGTCACTTTATTTTTTCTTCTCAGCATAGATTAAGGCTTTATTACATACTTATCAACTTTTACAGGAAAATCAAAACCCCTTCATTCCTAACCTTTAAATACATCTTCAGTAAAGGACCTAAGACAAGAGCAAGATCTCAGTGTGGGACTCAAGAAAATGTGGAGAAAATACTAGCTGAGATGGAGAAGACAGGTTAGATAGACGGTAAAGACGTCCATCAGCAGAGGAATGGGTAAGGAAAATGTGGTATATACACACAATGGAATTTTACTCAGCCATAAAGAAGAACAAAATCATGTCATTTGCAGGCAAATGGACAGAACTGGAGAACATCATGCCAAATTAAATCAGCTAGACTCAGGGCCACATGTGTTCATATGTGGAAGCTAGAGAGAAAAAAGCAAAGAGACCTCAGGAAAATTAACAGAGAGATGAATAGAGTAGGAGAAGGGAATCAGGGAGCAGGAGGGGAGTGAGAGGAGGTATGGGGAAGGGAACAGACCGCATCATGTTATGTGTATATATGATTGTATCACTATGAATCTTACTATAGTGTATAATTACAATGCACCCATAAAAATTCAAATTTAAAAATTACAAAGTAAAAAAGCTACGATGGGAATTAGATTTGTTGCATCCCAGCATACTATATCTACTTGTTCTTGTTAAACAAGTCTCCCTTAAATCTGCTAGAAACACTTCCATCTAATGAAATTTTGATTCTTTAAGACCGGAATTCTAAGTGGAATAAAGTGTTCTAATTGACTTTTATTCCTAGGATTCTTATTGTGAAAGTATTGACTTTTATGTTGCTTATATTTTATATTTGTTATATATTTAAAATATTTATGTTCTATACTCTATGTAAGAAATCTACTGATATGAGTATCACTGTGAGCTGGGCGTGGTGACGCATGCTTGTAATCCCAGTACTTGGGAGGCTAAGACAGGAGGACCGCAGATTCGCGGCCAGACTCAGCTATTTAGTAAGGCCCTGCTTCAAAATAAAGAATAAAAAATAGGGCCGTGGGTGTAGCTTGGAGATAGAATGCCCCTGTGTTCAATCCCCAGTTCTGCAAAAATAAATAAATAAATAAATAAATAAATAAATATCACTGTGACTTTTATTCTATACGTGATTGCCCTGTGCTGTATTTTACATCTTTAATTTTGTGAAGATTTTGGTAGCCTTATTCTTTTATATTCCTGCCAAAAATTGAGGCCTTTATCTCAAGAAAGTCTTTCTGTTTTCGAATTTGCTGTTATTAGTTGATTGCAAGCAAGGAAAACAGGTATCCAAGTTTGCTGAATTATGTATAAAACAAATATCGATAGACCCAAAATGAGGGTCTGTAGTATTCTGCTGTAGGTAAAACACGTGACCTTAGTGGACCAAATGTGCCCAGTATTTTGACCGCTGGCAAGCCTTGCTTTTTGTATTATTGTTTGTTCTACTTACTAGTTCTCAGCCATGTTGCAAAGACTTAAAGATATCAGTTGTCTTCCTTCCAGATACATGACATGAATACCACTGTTTAATGTCTTTTTGAGTTTATTAAGGTGCTATAATTCACAATGCTTTTCCCCCACATATCCATCACACAGTATAAATAATACAGTACATTTAGTATACAGTATATTTAGATCTAATTTATATATACTGAAAAGCTTCATTTTGAAGCTCAAATTTGTTAATGCAATTATCTAAGGGGTTTCAATTTCTTATATCTTAAGGGAAGTACCAAAAAGTCACCCTTCAATTAAGAATTACCATAAGAACCCTCTAGCATAACAGAATTTCCAGGTAATTTACTAAAAGAAAATGTATCTAACAGGACCCTCAGTAGTTATTAGAGGGCACTGTGGGAATCAAAGTTCTATGAGCAGTAGCTTCAGGCAGACCTGACTTTGAATCGTTGCTCCTTTATTAGGTTATCTAAATTGAGTTATTTAACCACAGTGGGCCTCAGTTTCTACGTCTGTAGAATGGGATATTAATACCGCATTTCCAAATCTGTTGTGGGAAATCCTTGAAATGATTCTTGTTCAGTACGTCCACCCAGGCTGAGGGCCTATTCCTCTCAGTATCTGGTGGTTTTGCATTCAGTTCTCACATAGCAAAATTGTTTGAAATGAATTACTTCTGCAGAGGGTAAACTTTGACACTGGCTGCAGGAATGTATTTTTTTTCCAAGTCAATCCTTTTATTCTCATTAGAAGAGAAAAAGTACTCATAGTGAAATAATCCAAGAGAATCTGCATCTCCATGATGTGACTGATCCTCCACAAAAAGAAAAAGAAATTTAAATAAAGGATTTCCGCTGGATTTGTAGCAATATAGAAGCAGCATTTTTCAAAATGCTGGTGTTTTAATTTAATGATGCGCTCTTTGGGGGAGATGGTCCACTTTTGTGTGCATTCATCATGGCTCTAAAACTGTGAGTTTGGATGAAAAGCATGTAGCACTTGCCTTGTTCTTACATCAGAAGAATTTTTTCTTTTGTCCATTTTATGCTTGTTTCCAAAGGCTTAAAATGCAAGCTTTGTTTCTGCGATAATGGCTTAGTGTAGGCTTACATTGTTGATCCCCTCAGTAGATGCAATGTAATCCACTTTGGTAATGTGAATTTTTAAACAATCATAGGCCTCTGCCATTAACCCTTCTCTACTAATGATAATACTCTACAAAAACTACAAAGGAACTGGGCCTAGCTTCTCAGTAGACTTGGAGCGCACTTAGCCGAATTTGCATTTCTTATTTTAGCAGCAGTGAATTGCGGAGCATATGTTGAACTTCATCAATACCAAAATTAGAATAGGTGATTGTGAAACTAATGTTCAAGTGTAAGCATTCAAACACAAACACGGGAAACCAGAAGAAAATAATGATGAAGTGAATCAAAAGTACTTTCTAGTCCAAAATTCCCCTTGAAGGGGCTTTGGCTGTTGCTGCTTTTTGCAATATTTTTTAACTTGACCTGTTGCTTTGCTTAGTTCATTGTAGTGCAAATGTCTCAAATAAAGCTGTACATGAGTCATTTTTTTTTCCTCCTCAGTTCAGGCTACTTGGATAATAGCTCACTTTGAACACAAGCAAAGGGACCTATTGAATGTTTCCTGCATAAAGCCTATAGAGCTTTGCTCAGCAGCTTGACATGTTTCTTTAGCAGAGAGAAATGGTAAATTAGCTAAGAGTAATTTTATTTCATGACATATTTCCAAACTAACTTTGAGAACACATTTCCACTTAGTGTTTGGATTCCACTTTGGGGACTTAGAAAAGGTTTCCTGCATTTGCTTAAGTAATATATATGGTGGACGGCTAAGTTAAAATGTTCTTTAGGGATTTGTAGACATTGAAAGCTTTACCTAAAGTAGAGAGGACTTCGCTGCCATTCCTATTGAAGCTGCAGTACTGTATGCTTTCAGGGCTGTGGATTTAATAAACAAAAGATCTGTCACCAAGCTTGGTTCACAGTAGGGGGTAGATGTAATTATATACTTTAAAGGGGAAAAGACTGTTGTTATTATTTTACATTTATTGAGTGCCAACATTTTGCAGTGTGCTGTACCTAACACAGAATTAGACACAGTCCTTGCCCAGCGGACTATCTATTTAAATTAGACACAATCTAAATATTTCTCTTAAATAGTTCCTGTGTTTTCAAATTTGTTACGCAATGCATTGTATGAGTACAGAAGTATTATTGTACTTGCAAATGTGATTTAAAACTATAAAAGCTTTCCAAGACAGGTGGTAAAATAAGATGTGATTATTAGACTGTACAATTGCTCATGTTTTTCAGGGGTTTTTTTTTTTGCTTTAATGATTAATTACAGATCTAACTTGAAATGAGAAGTGGAGATTTATTAAATTTGGAAAGTAATCTATACATCACTTTGATTTCAATTTTGGAAAAAACTGCAGTTGAAATAACAGTGCCACTTATTTGCTTAACTAGACTTGGAATTATATTTGTTTGATTGCTTTTTAATTAATTCTAGTCTGGAATTCCACAGGGGTCAAGATCACATTGTCTAACACATTGCTCTTAATAGGCACTTGCTAAAAATATTGAAGGAATGAATGAGAGGGGTTTGCAAATGGAATTCTTCATTTTCTCAGGACTCTCTTTTCAGATTTTAGAGTGTGAGGGGGCAGTGCTCTACTGGCTTTGGGCCAGCACTAACAAAAACAAAAAATAAACACAAAACACCAAAGCCAAAAAACCTTTCCGGGAATACCTTTGAAGAACCCTGGCTTGGAACGTCTTCTTTCTGATAAAGATGTTTCTTGTCTCTCAGCAAGACCGAGGCGTGACAACCCAGCAGATCTTCCAGGGCCGTGAGAGTCCAGAGAGCTGTCTCAGTCCCCACCAGTGATCAAAGGACCTTTTCACACTGGATGCCTGGTTTCAAGGGATGTAGTCACCGTACACTGTAGTCAGCTTACCGGTCTCTTGTGTAGACACAAACAATTCTCATCCACCTTATTAAATATCAGAGTGTTAACAGGGAAAAATGTGTAGAAAAACATAGAGGATGTATAAGTTGGTCTATGTATGCATCTGTCTTGTTTTTTTGTGGCTTTTTTATACCAACTCTGCTGAATTCCTAGCTCCAGCATGCTCATTCAGCTCCCTCTTGGTCTCACACAGTGCACATTAATTCTGTTTGCAAGACTGCAGCTATTGACTCAGTAGCAGAAAGGAGGATCCTTGGTATCACAGCAGGATCATACCTAGCCTTGAGTTTGAATCTGTGGGCACTCCATGTAATCTAAGTCTACTTACTTAACTTTTTTGAGTCCCAGGATCTTTAGATATATGATGGGAGTCAAGATTGTACTGAATTCTTGGAATTTGCATGATAATCTATGTAAAGGTCTTTGAACATAAGTATTAAATTATTACTATTGCAATTATTATAAATAATGTTTTACAGTAGCATAATCAAGTATGCATATTAAAAGCCTGCTGCATATATACTTTATTATATTTTAACTCAATAAAAATATTAATATCTCAAAGCAATTTGATAAGCAATTATCATCCTGATCTGCCAGCGATGTCAATGTAAAGCTTGGGAAATATGGAGACAGTCCCCTTCTTTGACCAGCATATTCCCCTGCCCACTTCGTGGATGACTTGCTGTTGATTTATGATTGTTATGCCTCTATTCTTTCCTTTTGTCCTTCCTGAACTTCCAGTCCCCTTCTGCCTTACGTTGCCTTCTGATCTAGCTAAGCCCTAATTATTGTCCATTTAAACCTCAACTTCTTCCCCTCAGCAGTGGTCTCCCATGCTACTTTTGGGAGCTTATGACCTAGTTTCCTGAAATATTTCTTTTATTTCCCACAAAATATTATATTAATCTAGCTCTTTTTTCTTGCTGCATGATTCAGAACACAAAAGGGTTTCCGTAACATACTAAATCAGTGATGACATCTCACTGGCCATACTGTTTGTTACTTCTCCATGTTCACACACTCTCGGGGTTTTCCTTTGCTACCTTTCCCTTCTCCTTTGTCTTCAAGATTCCCTTGATCCACTTGTCTTCCATTTAATTATCACTCGCTCGCTCACTCACTCACTCACTCACTCTTCTCCAGGCCTCTTGGCTGACCTTGTGCTCCAAAAATCCACTGGTCATATTCTCATCACCAAATCTGATGGTCTTGTCAAGATTGTACCTTTCCTTGCGCTCACAGCCTGCTTTCCTCTGTGTGTAAGTTAGTTGGGTTTTCCCTGATTACTCTTAGCTTCCTCTCACTCTCTCCCTTTCCTTCACTAATATGTAGATATTACATGTCAAATATTACATTTATGTACATGATATAAAGATCTGCATCTCCCACTCATCTATATCTCAAGCTTCATGCCTTTTACATCCATTTCTGGGCTAGACATTCCCATCCATCTAGTTTTAGGGCAATTCCATTCAACCATATAATAGCTACACTTACTACTATTCTTTTAAAGGCAGTGTTTCCTTTTGGTTTTCCTATTTCTGTTAATGATCCCCAAACTCTCCCAAGGAGCGCAGGCTACACACCACTCAGTCCTTTGATTGTTAGTTCCCCTCACTTCCTTTTCCTTTTGCTTCAATAGTAGCAGAAAGCTCTTCCTCAAAAGCCACAACATTTCTTCTCTTTGTAGAAAAGGAAGAACCCTAAAATCCAAATTGGGGTGGTGATCCCCAGGGACTAACTTCTGACCCAGGGGCCAAGAGAACCAAACATGTACAGATGACTCTGACTTTCAAACCCAACCAAGCTGCAGAGATGAAACACTCACTGAGATAACCCAGGAGAAATACTGTATAAAACCTCCCAGGTCACTGTCGTGGAAGCCTGAGGGTAGACTGACAAAACACGAAGTATGCAAAAACAAAAAGCTCTTTCTCTTCCCACTGGGGACCACCTTCTTTTATATCTTACCACCTCATACTTGGATTCATCTGTTAGTCTTTTCTGGTTTTACTTTCCCCCTCCCTACAAGTATCTACCAAAGCAATCTCTTTGTGACCTAATTTGATCCTTAAACTCCTGTTTAAACGTTCAGTAGCTTGATCCTTCTGAAAGGACAGAGGCTCCCAAGTGTGGCTCCTGGACTTGCACCAGGAACCTACTAGGGAATTGTTAGAAATGCAAGTGCTCAGGCTCCATCTCAGACCTGATGAATGAGACTCTCCCAGGGTGGAGCCCTGCAATCTGTGTTTGACAAGCATGAGTCAAAGTGGAGAACCAGTACTTTAGCTGGGATTACGGTAAGCATTAGCTGGCTTTTACCATCCTCCACACTGTTTTCCTTTCTACCCAGAGGCTCTCTTTCATAATTTACCCCTTTGTGAATGAAGGGTCCTTTGTGCCTCTCATGTTGTTCATCTATGAGTTTTTCTTCCAAATAATCCAACCAGCTCTTCACAGTCTTGGTTTATGTCTCACTTCCCTGAAACTCCTCTTCAATGGACTCCCATTGTGTTTATATAATAGTAATACTCTTGCCTTAAGAGTGGTCATGCATTATTCTTTTTAATCATTATATTTTATGTCTTATGTACCAAAATAAGCTCTAGTAAAAGAAAGTCAATGTCTAAGCCCTATTTCAATTCCCCATGGCGTCTAGCACAAGTCTTCTTTATAGTTTTTGATGATGAATTTTCAGGCCAACACAGACTAATGGTATTGAACATTCTGGCTCTTTATTACTTCTTGTCAATAGAGTTTCACTTTCTAACCACCAGATCTTAGGGCCACCACATTTGTAAAAGGAGTCGTCTACATCAGTGGATTAGTTGAGTAAGTACCGTTTTAAAGATGCCTCATTTTCAAAGTACTTTCACTGAAATATGTCATTAGATCCTCATAAAAACCTCGTGATGTGCTATTATTATCTCTCTTTTGCAGATAAAAGGATAAAAGTTGTTGTGTTTAAAAGTGATGCTTACCATCTGAGAGTGGAAAGACTGTGGAGATTAAGCAGGAATCTCCTACCTAGTCAAAGACACTAAAAATGTATATTCTTTCTGTATAAGATTTCAGCTTAGAAATGCGTTGCGGCCTTGGATTTCCAGGGTATTTATCCATATCAAGTCTCTTTTTTTTGCGGTACTGGGGATTGAACCCAGGGGCATTCTACCTCTGAGCTATACCCCCAGCCCTATTTTTTATTCTTTATTTTGAAACAGGGTCTCACTAAGTTGCGGAGGGCCTCACTAAGTAGCTGAGGCTGGCCGCAAACCCGGATCCTCTGGTCCCCTCCTCCCAAGTACTGGGATTACACATATCAAGATTCTTATATCTTGCTTTCTAGGCACAGTAACCCAAGTTTTTCAGTTAAGTGTAGTTAAAGAGACTAATATACATGGAGAAAAGAATGAATTCTGCCTTTGGATGAAGAGATTTGCATTTGAAGGAATGGAAACAATTATCAGAATAAATGCTTACATGTGTACTCATGCATATTTTAAATTAATAGAGAGCTTTAGTTATGTAAATCCAATAAACTGGCTTCAAAACACATATTTTAAAATTACGGTAAATGTACCTCAGTATCAGTCTTAGTTGTTTGTTTGTTTGTTTTCTGAGTTTTTCTGCAAGGGATGTGAAGAGGGAAAGAATCCTCCATAGAGGAGATTCAATACAATCCTTCAGCCAACATGAAACTTGGCCCTTAACAGTCTATGGAAGAAGGAATGTTCCATTGCAATTTAGTTAGCTGTCAACTGTGCACTGCAGACTCTGCCCAACATAGGAAAAACAGGCTTATCATAGGAAATACAGGTGGACAGAACTTTTATAGGCTAAATTAAGTTATATCACTTGAAAAATTATGCTAAGATCATCTGCTGTGGAGTTTTCTTGCTTAATTCTTCCCATGTGTCTTACACCATATACTGGTTACAGAATGTGTTTAACTTGCTCTTACTGAGGCATTTAATTTATATCCCAAATAATATTTTTAATTTGAAAGTTTATAATATGACAGACCCCACAGGCGTTGTGGAGAACTTCTGATTAATGATAACTAAAATTGTGCAAGGCAGAAGCACTAAACACTTAAAGGGTGGAAGAAATAATAAGACTGTGAACAACTGGGGGATATCCGAAGCAAGTGAAGAATCTAGTGGTGAAAGGGAATTTGCTAAAACATCCCTACAGTTGGCCAGTCCTCACAAGACAAGGGAAAAGAATCATGTGGCACTCGAGTTCTCTGTAGTTCTGTCTGCAGTCACCATCTGCTCTGACATCACCCGTGCTGCTGTCTCCCTGACCTCAGTATAGCAGTGTGGATGAGCTAGAATGGTGTGTTAGTGAGGCATGTTTCTCTGAGCTCCTTCCAAGTGGTGGTAAAACAGAGGAAGTGATCATGAGGATACTCCCTTTAGAAGCTGTCTGAAGGTACAAAACAATGGAACCAGGACAGAAAGCTGCAAGTCCTAAATAATTCCTGAGAGTGAAATGAAGAGTTGAAAAGCCATAGGAAACCAGACAGCCTTTTCTCTCTCTCTCAACTCGTCTTCCCCCTTCTCTTTTCCTCCTCCTCTCCTTCTTTTCCTTTTCTCTTCTCCTCTCAGTTTTAACCTCTTTTCTTTCTTACTTTCCTTACCTCTTTGCCCTTTCCCTTTGTCTTCACCCCTCTACCTTCATCTTACTGTTCACCATGTTGCAAAGAGAAGTGACAGTGGGAGATGGCATTCCAATGGCTACCAGATTTATCTCACTTCTGTCTACACTCAGTAAGTGTCCCAGAATGCTCTTGGAAAACATGTTGTGTAA